>JARHVA010001037.1:25000-217500 GCA_037957365.1 Torreya grandis | reverse complement strand
AATGTAAGTTTTAAATGAAACTCTGATTGCAAACAAATCCTTAATCCATATAATATTTAACAAACAAATGTTCACCTAAACAATTCATAGATTACAATAGTGGACATCATTTTAATAGTATTTCAATGATATAATGAATATACCATTCAACTTATCCAAATGCATATGTAAATGGATATAACAATGAATGATCTAAAATAACTTATTTTTTATAAATACCAAACAACACTTAACTTATCTATGCATAACTTTACATTGCATATCATAATGTAACTTAGATATAATCAATGAAGTAATTTATACATCAAATCATTTTACAATAAACTATGAGAATAATTCATCGAAAATAATTACAACAAATAATCTCCCACACAAAACTAATAAAGTGACTTCCCACCTATGCAATCTCAATGAGCCCAACCATAAGTGACCTAGACCACCCCATCCATCAGTTGGATGTGATTCTATCCAGACGAGAGAAGTGAGGGAGGTACAATGATTACTGATCTTGACTTATCAAAACTAAATGATGAAAAAGTTCAAACATGACTGTTTACATTCATGGCTAAAAACACTATCACTTTTGTAGTTATCCAAACTGATAAAGCTTGTTTTGGAGATTTCTAAGATTTAAGATTATAAGTTAAATCTATGGTAGTGCACACGAAATCCCCAATCCATCAATAGGGTATAACACCCAAAATAAATATAAATGTGTTACTACTAGTAACCCCAAATATAAATAATATTTTTAAAATATTTCCATCTAAATAAAATAAACTCAAATGTATCAAATAACTTTCAAGAAAATGAACTTAATCATACATTCGAACAATAACATAAAACCTTCATAAAAAATATTATCAACTTGTATTAGTCTAATAAAGACTTCAAAACATAAATAAAAAAATCCATATTACATAATGTAAAGCTATAGGTCAAAGTTGACCAAAAATAATCTTTATCAATCATGAGTAAAGAATCATTAAACTTTATCCACCATTATGATATAAACAATCAAAATGAAAACATAATGATAGAATAAGTCAAACTGTCTAATCTTCTCAACTGCCAGTCAACCCATCATGACTATAAATCCAATCAATGATCAAAACAAATTAGCTAAATAAGTCAAAACTCTCAATTATAAAAATCATAGTCTGCAAGTATGACATTTTAATCCAATAAAATAATAAAATAATAATAGAATATTATTTTTCTCAAATTCTAGTAACATTTTTTACTAGTAATGAAAACTCAAAAACATCATGGTTTCCATTCATGGCCACATTTAAATCATGCATAGATGGTGTTTAAAACAAATAGAATGACCCTAGTAAAAACCCAAGTGTTTAAAGCTAGGGTTTTGAATATTTAAAAGAAGAGTTTACCAAGTCCAAAACCCTTTAAATTATATGCATAGTCATGACCTTAACATGACATAACCAAAAAAAAAATGCATCTATATATTAATAAAATGGAATTAGAAATGCATACACATAGAAATCACCAACTATTTGCCATGGTTGAGTCATAATGGATTCCATCTTCTTTTTATTGAAAACAAACACAAAACCTAGAAATAAAACATAAAACACTATAGGATTTACTCAACATTTAAAGCCATTAAACCAATTTATTTGCAAACCATGAATAATAAAATAGTTATGTTTTATTTTCATACTAAAACCCAATTTGAACCAATAATTCCAAGTCATAAATACAACTCAAAACTTTAAATACATTACTTACTTGAGTTCTAGTCAAAATAATGCAAAAGTATGGTGTAGAAGAGTGATTCCTTGCCTCCACAAAAAATTTCTTTTTTCTACCATCATTCACCCAGATAAATACAAAATACCAATCGACCTTTAAAGCTAACTAAAACCAATAAAAACTCCATAAAAAATACTAAATGGATGATAATACAAATGACTCATTATAGTTCAATCTCTAGTAAAAACTCATGCAACTAATTGCATTCTTATTTCCCTTTACCACCATTCCCAAATTCCAATAGAGTTTCCCCAAGTGTAAGGCTTCCAAAAGACAAGACAAAATGAACATTCAAGAACCCTAGTAGGATTGGGAAGAGTCTCGACATATTTTACATTGAATGGTGAGACAATGCCATAGGCTAATGTCACAAATAAAATCCAATTCTTAATTGATGTTATTCCCATGGTGGGTTATGGCCCCAAATTACCTTGCCTTAGCAAATCCAATCCAAAACTTGGTCATAATAACCTTTGAATGCAAAAAGAGTCCTCAACAATGATGACCTTTAAGAATTAAACCATAAGATGAAGAAAAATTCAAACATTTTTAATGTCTTTTAACCATAAAAATGGTTAATGCCATTAATAAAAAAAAAATAGGACTGTGACCAGTCATCCATGCCACTAAAGAGTCCAAACACAAAACAAGATTCTAATTATGAGAAAGATGGAATCCAAAAACCAATGTAATGTCTTAAGTTGATAAGTCAATCCAAATGAAAATCATAAAGATCAATAATAGACTAAGCACATATTATCAATGTTGATAAGTGTCAACTAGATTAGGAGTCAAAATCAACTGACAAAGTAATGATTGAGTAAGAAGTTGAAACCAACTAATGACCAATTCAATAAATAAATCTACTCAAAAATGATAACACTCAACACTTTAAAACATCTATATAAAAAATGACTTAAAACATTCGTAATAGTCAAAGCTCAGTATTTTAATTTTAAGTTCATTGTTTATTTTCATTCACTTTCTTGACCTCACCCGACTGCTCAGAGTCACATCCAACCTAGCTCATATCTAGTACCTATATTCATAATAGACCATCATCAATATTTGTACTATATAAAAGTAATAAATATAATAATAACATTAAATAATTACAACTAAACTGAATTATAAATCAATAAATCATTAAGCATAAATATCCAATGCTATAATGAAAATCATATAAAATAATTATCTCAATAATAATAATAATGAATCAAACCTAGATCACATAATTGTATCACAATAGTAAATCAAATGATCATGTTATGAATAGTTTGTAACTAAACCATAATATCAAGTGAAATAAATGCAATCAAACAAGGTCATGACATCCTCCCCCACTTGGAGAAGAGTCATCCCGATGATCAAAACAACCAAAGATAGTATTACTTGAAAAGACTCTCATCTTTCAAAGTAGCACTTATTTTAGACAAAGGATCCCATTGAACCATAATTTGAGAAATCTCATGATTTCCACTCTAATTTTGCAATGGTATAGGATATTCACTGGATCCAACTACATCTTCCAAAATGTAAAGATGAGTCCAATCCAAAGCATGAGAGGGATCATGAATATACTTTCTCAATAATGTAACATGAAAAACATCAAGAATTTGAGACAAATAAGGAGGAAGGGTTAATCGATAGGTAATAGGACTAATTTATCATAATTTTCAAAGTGTCCTACAAACTAAGGATATAACTTGGACAAATTTCCAAACTTAATAAAACTTTTATGTAGTTTAAAATGCAGAAAAACTTTACAACTATCTTTAAATTCACATTGTGACGTCTTCAAATTAGCATAAATCTTTTTCATATCAAATGCATCCTTTAGTTTTTTCCTTATGATTTCCATTTGCATATCATACTCCTGAAAAACATTAGGACCAACAATAGTTCTATTTTCTAAACTTTCCTAGCCAAGTGGAATTCTACACTTGCATTCATACAAAGCTTCAAAAGTAGCCATTTTAATTAAAAAAATGATATGTGTTATTGTAATCAAATTTAACTAAGTGTAAATAATCTTCCCATTTACCTTGTTGATCCATCACATACATTCTTAACATGTCTTCCATTACCTGATTTAGTCTTTTTGTCTGACCATCCATCTTTAGGTGATAAGACAAACTAAATTTTAATCTTTTACCAAAATCAATAATCAAAGTTTTCCAAAACCTTAAAGTAAATTTTTTATCTCTTTCATAAATAATAGCTTCAAACATGGCATAGATCCTTACTATTTCTTTCACAAGCTATTCTATAAATACAAATGCATCATCAATTAAATCTATCTATTACAATCAAAATAGTATCATGCTTTCTTCATAATTTTGGAAAACCAAATACAAAATATAAATAAACCATAGCCTATATACAAGGGAAAGTGAAGTTGATCTACGAATTGATCCTAGCTCAGAGAAGATAAATCACACTAGCCCTTTTACTTGTTGGTACATTTAGACAATTGGGGTAATGACCAATATGGATCTACTAAAACTAACTAAGGGGTCCCTTACCACATAATATCACTAGAGAGGGTTAAAAATCCTTTCGTAAGGAAATTCCATGCAATAAACCTAGCTAGCTCACTTTGATGCTTCTAAATTTACCATAGGTGCTCTTAGTGTTTAAAGAACACTTCTCATTTTAGGATCCAAAGGATTCAGGGCATGAATTGCAGGTATTTAGTAATTAGGATGCCTATGGTAAAATAGTGGAAATGAAACATAGACTATTCCATAATATTTATAAAGTTTGATGGTTGGGAGCCATTTTGGTGCTTGATGCTAATTTTGACAAATAAGCCTAGATATGAACTCTTGACTAAACTAAATGGTTATGAGCAACATTTTAAACTAAAGTGAATTGTTTAAAAAAAGAGCAAAAGGAAAGGGTAGAGTAAGAAAGAAATGGTGATTGATGATCCTTGATTGTGAACATATTGACAAAGTTTCAAGAATTACCAAGCATGATCTTAACTAACATATAGTGTAAACTAGCCTAAGCTCACATTTCACTACAAACCAGGCCTAATTCTAAAGATAGGATGATAATACAAGTAAGAATTGGATTTAATTTTAAAGTTTTACACCACATATAGATAGCTAATGCACATCTTTGTTGCAGAGAAAATAAAATAAAGTAAACTCAATTTCATTCAACGAACCTATCATTACACAAGTTAGCAACCTTATAATTAATTATCTAACTTAGTATTTATATAAACTATTCATATTCAGATTTAGATAAGTAATTGAGAAACTAATCAATTCAAACACATCAACCTAGATAATTCCTACTAAATTCCTTGATCTTTGGTATTAATTTCTTAGAAATGGTACCAAAATAGATTGAAGTCTCTAATTTTTTAAAATGGTAACACATGCCTTTATAGAAAAGTTGGGCAGTATACTAGTTAGTCTAAAAACATAGGTGTATAAATATAAATACAATTGTCTTTGTAACAAACTATGATACAAGTGCCTTTTAAAATCATGTTAACTTAGAGGAAATCATGCTAAAAAACTAACATGCACCTTTACAAAAGAATATTCCATCTCTTAGGTAAACCATAATTAGGATGTTGGAGGTGGGGCCCTTTGATATTGAAGGATATTCATAGCTCGCTCATGTTATTCATCCACTAGGCCTAAGTCTACGACATGCCTTATGATACACTCCTCTTCTTGATAAGCTAGCTCATCAAAATGTTTGTCATTCTTAGCTAAAGCTTCCTTAATGCTTCTGGCTTCATTGATCCTCTCTCCTACATTGAATATCATGTCCAATATTCTACTATTATCTTGCCCTGATTGTCCTTGGCTCTTACCCCTATTGTTTTGAGTCACCAAAGTGGCTCTATTCTATAATTCTACATCACTAATAATTCCCACGGTAGTGGGTTGTATAGGATCCTCAAGCATAGTTCCTAAGAGATTCTCAATTTTATTCATCATCTCTTTATCCTCCTCAATAAGTTCCTCTATTTGGGTATGCCAATCATTCAAGGCTTAAACCTTATCTACAATAATTCTAAAAATGGCACTAAGGTGCCCCATGTTGATGGCCTTAAAATTTGGAATTTGCTTCTTAACCTAAATATTAAGAAGTTGGGAAACCTTATCCTTAGAAGTTTGCCATTGAGTAACCATCTCCTTGGCTAAGGTGGCCTAGTTTTTTAGTGCATCATGACTTAATTTCATACATTTTAGTGCTCTAAACATGTCATAGAATGACTTCTCAAGCATATTTATCATAGAATCCAGAACTGAGAGAATTACTTGAGTTTGCAAATTCTCTTTTTCCTTCTTTAGGTTGTTAATTTTTTACACTAACCCCTAGACACCAGCCTTAGCCTATCAAGATTGAGCTTAAATTAAACTTTCCACATCCTCCTCATGGATGGGATCCTCTCCAAGTTGTCCTCCATTAGGGGTTATCCCTGTGAATGGTTCCACCTTTTGAAAGGTGAATTTTTCTTGACTAACCATGGATTTCCTTATGGTGATCCTTTCTAATATTGTTATATTTGGGTTAAATTGGACTTTAACCTCTAGTTCCTTGAACTTTGGGGGATCAATCACCTCCATACTTTCACTATAAGAGGCTCTTGGGGTGTCAATTTTTTTATCCCCCTTCAATATGTCAAATTTGTATTCTTCTCTCTTCTTACTTATCCACTATATTCATGATCCATGGTTTGATGTTATCATGTATTATCAGGCAAAGCTATGTCAAGTCCCATGGAGAGAGGTATTGGATCTTCTACAACTTCCCATAGATAAATAATTCAAGGATGAGCGGTTCATGGATTATATTCTCATCATTAAAGATGTTGAATTTACTAGTAGGGTGAGTAAAGGTCAACCCAAGGTTCTTCCTTAGAGTCATAAGAACCAAGGCTAGCTCTACTTTCCTTTTCTCTTTTTACATAGGAACTAACTCCTTTCCTACTTATTGAAAGAGATACCCTTCTCTATCTAAGCCATATGCTACTACTATATCAATCAGAGCACCCTCCAATGTCTCTTCTAGCTCAAGAGCTATCATGTCAACAAATTCCATGGGAGAAGGTGGCCTTTGTGGGATTTTTTTAGGTGAGGCCCCAAGTCGATGCTCCAATCTTGGTTCTCCAACTTTGTCCTTGCCTTTATCCTTTCCATCTTGAGTCTATTCAACTTGAGGTTATTCAACTTGAGGCTCTTACTGGTGGGTTTGAGGTTCAGATGTCTACCCTTGATCAGATGGCTCCTCATGAGTGGTCCTAAATGGTCCTAATAACAAATGGTATTTTAAAGGATGTAACTACCATATCTCCCTTATAGGCTTATTGTCCTTAATCAATCTTCTTTCCAACTTGATATTGTAGCTTTTGATTCTAGAGAGTAGTTATTTATAGTTCTTTACTCTAATATAGATGTCATCATTGACACTTAGCTTATGTTCATACTCAATCTTAGGGAAGTTTCTATCCTTAATGTGGTTAACCACCCTACCTTTAAGATCCCACATTTTAAGGTCATCTAATTGGAAATCAAAAGAATTTCAATGTGTCACCATGATTTCTAAATGCTTCTAATATTTGATTATAGTCTTCCCAATATCCAATGGGAGGGGATGTATTTGGCATTTCATCTTCTCTTTACATACCTTATCCACAACCTAGGTGATTTGGGAGACAATATGTTACTCAAAAATCTTATTAGGGATATGGACTGTTAGTCTGTAAGGTTGGGTTAAGATCCCCTTTATCTTAATGATAGTGCAATCTGGATAATACCATACATCCCCCATGGTTTTTATTTATCTCTTCATAAAGGGATGCAATCTTGGCATAGGAATTCATATGATGGCTTCATATATGGCTAGTAAAACATATTCACAAATGAATTACATGTGGTTCATGTACTTGAAATGTATAATTTGGAGTAGTGGTGAGAAATTGTGGCTCTACCCTTAAGGGACTAGTTCTTAATGCTAGGGAAAGATACAAAGGCCAAAATGGAATCCAATAGATAGGAAATAATATATAATTTCTTAGAGGATCATATTTTGATGGCTATGAATTACTTAGCCAAGAAGAATCTAATTAGGTCTCCTAACAGAGGGGTTAATTTATCTTCTATCATGAAGTGGACATAGGACACCTAGACTTTGTTTACATACATGGTGGAAGGGGCACCAAAGGATTGATTCAATAGGGTCATGGATACTCTAATGCCTTCCTTTAATTGGATGATGGGGATCATGCCATCTAGGGTTTTGAAGACATGGGGTTCTTGGATTAACTAGGGTGTGAGGATTGAATCAAGGTTTTGAGTGTTAGCCTAGTTCCTCATGTCGAGGAGGTTGAGATGGGGTAAAGGGAGATTATAATAAGTTTCAAAAGCCATATGAGAGATGTATGCCACCATTTTATAACTACCCTTCTGATTGATCCATTATCCATATATCTTATAATCAATAAATATGGGTTCAAGGACATTAATGCAATGCATTACCTCTAGTTTTGTTTTGGCATGGTGAAGACCAGCCATTTGGATTTCAACTAGGTCATTGTATCTTCAATTCATTATGGCATTCCTCTTTTCTTCCTAGGAGATATGTTACTACTCATCTATCAAGAAGAATAATTTAGACCAATTCCTCACTCTATGGATGTTCAAGGTTACTAGGTCTAGTTCTGTATCCTTGAAAATCCTTCCTTCATTTTTAGAGGATAAATAAAGCTTAGCTTCTATCTTTAATTTCTTCTTGATAGTGGCCATTTATGATGTTATTTAATTTCCTTCCCTAAATTGTTAAGGGTTCTTGCTATAACACTTGTTCTTGCGAGCATAATTATGCTATCTTGATTAAACTATAATTGATTAAACTAGTTTAGGTCTTTTTTATAGAGGGTTTAGGATTTAAATATTTAATGGTAGGAGATATTTAATATTTAACTCCATACATGCTTTGGATTTGATAGAGACCCTTTTGTTTTATACCCTTGCATTTTCAAGTTTAGAATATCTTTAATTTTGGCCTTTTATGCTTACATGGAGTCCTTGTGGCATTATTCTAGGATTTTCATGGTAATTTTCATAAGTGTTATTCAGATACAAGATATTAGATTTTAAAAGATTCCTTTTATTTTGCATCATTAGATCAAATCCAATGAGCAAGCATGATTCATCGATTTAAATCTAAGTCTTCAGATTTTATTGGTCCAGTGATTTTTAGGCTTATGGTCTTGACGCTTGGCACTCTCACAAATTTTCCCATGCTACGTATCTCTTGAATTTATCACATTGGTTGAGTAATGGCCACATGTCAAGATTACATAGCTTTGAAAATTTGTTGGACCTTTCACACCATTGGATCAAATCTAGTGAGTGAGTGATTACCATTGATTTCCTAGCTAGTTGTGGCTCAAATGAAATTGTGACATACATTATCCTTAGGAACCTAGATGCCTTTGAAAAGTCATTAGGCCTTTCATGCTATTGTATAAAATCTAGAGATCAAGTGATTACCATTGATATATCATGGTGCATTTTGTTTAAGATAAATCCTTTTAGTTAGGATGCTTCATCCAATCAAATCCAATGAGCAAGCATCATTCATAAGATACTATAAAGAGCGAGGGAAATAACTGTTAGACCTGAGGACATACATGAAAACACTTAGCATAAGGTATTAATGCAAAGGTCAAGATAATTATCAAGGCCTTAGTATGAATGACTTAGGCTAAGTTAGGTAATGTAAAAGGGGCCTCAAAGAATTATATCAAATTAGACCTGAGGAACTTAGGAAAAGAAAAGGGTTAGAAACAAAGAAGATTTCAAGTTATGTTATGAAAACATGACTTAAACCCATGCAAACCCCTCATTTATATCTTATTTTAAATTGGTTCCCAAAAAATTGGCTTCTTCCAAGATTTGAATTTGAATTAAGGGCTACAAAATGACTTACGTAACCTTGTTAGTAGGATTAGTCTAAATAAAGAGGATAAAATCACACAAGCATGTTCCTAAAAAAGTGGATGATCTTAAAATTATGTTAAAGAATTCAATGTTAAGATGCTTCAAAATTGAGCATAAAGACTTCTCAAGAGTCCCTAAATTTTTAAATAAAAAAGAGGGGGTATGTTGGTCTTAAAAATAACAACTTTTAGGGAGAAACATAGAAATATGTTAGAACTTATAGACTCTAATTTTAGACAAACATTGAGGCAATCATTCCACTTGATAAAAAAACTACCATTTAGATCCAATTAGGGTTGAAATAAACCTTAAACTTACAGATTTGAGGTCAAACATTAGGACATGCCTGAGTTGTGTGTGTGTTTTGATTCCAATTACTGTTTACCATAGGATTTAAGAAGTAGTCCTTAACTTCCTAACTTCAATCAGTTATACTAACCTAGGGTACATTGAATCATTCATTATGAATCATGGTATTTCTTAGGGAAGGCTTGGGCATTGCTCTATTGCCAGCCAGACATCCATAACCCTAAGAAAGATACCTTTGGCTCCACTCATGGCCTTACTCTATTTCCAGCTAGGCATCCAAAGCCTCGATAGAGGTTACCTGAATCACCTTTGTATGAAAGATTAATTTATTGATTTGTATTCTTATTTATTTATTTTTTAATATTTTTAGATCTTTATGCTTCTAGTAAGGTTAGGAGCCAAAATAGCTAGGTTTAGGGTATGGTCAAATATTTGATTTTAGGAGGATCACTTAAGGCTTCAAATCTTATCCTAAGCAAGGATTTTGATTAAGTTCTAGATAATAGCATACTCTTGATAATTTAAGTATCTAATCTTTGAGTGAAAATCTTCTTAAAACCAGTGTGGATCCAAGGTTACGACTTAGGTCTCATGGAATGATTTCCTCTCCACCTATCTATACTTAGTTTCTCTAAGCTATATCATAATGCTAGGTTTCAAGATTATGGTTTCCTTTGTGTGGTTTTCATACCTTATTTTAGAATTGGGGAACATATTGAGCACATTTCATAACTTTTAGGTCCAAGGATGTCTCAAAAGACATCCTAAAATCAAGGAAAACCACAAGCAAGTAACACATAATGGAAGGAAGAAAGAAAAATAAGGAAACCAAAAAAATATGAACATATATATATACAAACTAGATATAGGAAAGGAAAGATGATCAAATAAAACTAACTAACCTACTTACTCTAATCTAATCACCTTACATCTTACTCCATGAAGACCCTAGAAGGGGTGGCAGAGAAGTAGTGCTTGATGTATTACCCATTATTAGGCAATAAGAACTCTACCCCTTAAAAAAATTTGAGCTTGAAGGTGTTATTCCCTAGTGTCTCTAAAATATGGTATGGGATAATCCATAGGGGTGTGAATTTTCCATGCTTACCTTTGGGTTTAGATGCTTTGTCCTAAAGGAGGACTAAGTTTCCCTGCCTGAACACTTTGAATTTATACCTCTTGTCAAACCATATTTTTACCATGGCTTGGTGTCTATTGAAGTTAGCAAAAGACTTTTCTCTATCATCTTCCATCTAAATGATGTCTAATAGATTGGAAGTGGCATGTTATTTACTTTCTTCCATATACTCTTGCATAAATTTATATGTAGGAAACTTGAGAGTGATGGAAAAAATGGGCTCTTGCCCATACACCATCAAAAAGGGAAAAGCCTTTAAGGCTTATTTAATCCTTATTCTATTAGCCCAGAGTGAAAATTTGAGTATTTTATGCCAAGTTCTAGATTTGTCTTCTAAAGATTTTTTAGTTGTCTTCATTAGGGTTTTATTTATAGATTCAAAAACACCATTCCCTTGGAGATAGTGATTAGAGGAAAATTAAGTGTAATACCATTGTCATAAGCCCATTCAGTCAACTCAATTGAGATGAATTCAGACCCATTCTCACATACCATATAAATTGGGGTCCCAAATCTAGTACATATATTATCCTCCAAGAAATTGATCACTTCTTCCATTCTACATTGCTTGGTGGCCACTTCTTCAATCCATCTAGTGCAATAATCTGTGGCAGTTAAGATATATTTGTGACCTTAAGATGAGTTGGGGTTTATCACTCCAATAAATTCTAGACCCTATTATGTAAACAATTTATCAATCATGACTGGTTGTAGAGGCATAACTACCTTTGGCTCTTTAGTACTAAATATTTAACATGAGTGGCATTCTCTCACATGCTTATGAGCATCCTTGAAGATAGTAGGTCAGTAGTAACTAGCCCTTAAGATTTTATGAGCTATCATTCTTTTAGAGGGATGTCCACTACCCAAATTTTCATGAAATATGGCCATAATTTGGTTGGCTTCTTCTTTTGAAACACATCTTAGGTAGATTCCTTCAAATTTCCTCTTGTACAAAATTCCATCCTTGATCAGGTAGTGGGTTTCCTTAAGCCTCAAGTCTCTCTTTTTCTCCCTAAATATACCTATAAGACAAGTATCATTGATCAGAAAATGTATGATTGATTCATCCCATTCATTGTTTTGAAAACTATATTAGTCTACTTGTATGATACTTAGCCTAGGGCTAGTATCAACAATCATTTGAATCAAACCTTGGCACCTTACTAGTTTTTTTACCTTCATTTCCTAGTGATATTCCTATAAAATTTACATCTAATTACCTTTATATTCTCCTAGCTCATTTTGACTCAGCATAAGCTTAGTGGCAGGGTCAAGTAGAATAACATGCACCTTACTTCTAAGGATGTAGTGCCTAAACTTCTTTACCATGTTTACTAGTGCATATGCTTGCTTATCAACCATGGAATAGTTTAGTTCATAATTCATAAAATTAGTACTCATGAAGGCTATTGGGTGTTCACACCCTTCAACTTTCTAAGGCAAGACAATAGCCATAATGTGGTCAGATGCAAAAGAATAAAGGTAGAAATCTTTTGAAAAATCTAGACTTATCAGCACTGAAGCTTGGCCAATATCATCTTTGATGTCACTAAATGCCATCTTGGATTATTAATTATATATTACCTTGGCATCCTTATTGATCATGTCATTCAATATATTTATAATTTATACAAAACCCAAAATAAACTTCCTTACAAAATTTATTTTGCCAAAAAATGACTTTAGTTCCTTCCTACTCTTTGGGATCTCAATTCTAGATATGGCCTCAACTATTTTAGGGTCTATGGAGATACCATATTTGGTTATAAAATGTCCTAATAGTTTACCTTTAGTTACACAAAATATGCTATTCTTAGGGTTTCAGGAAATGCCATACCTTCTACATCTTTTAACGACATGTTGGAAATGCACAAAGTGATATTCCTTGTTTTTAGAGAAAATAGTTATATCATCCATATAAATGATGATGTACTTACCAATTAGACCTTGGAAGGCATGGACCATGGATATTTGGAAGTTATATCTTAAATTGATTATTATAAAAGTCATCATCTTGTAAGCAAAGGTTCCCCACTTTATTGTGAAGGCTATCTTCATCATGTCTTCTCTATCAACCAATACTTGGTTATAGCCTGAAAAGCCATCTAAGAAGGACATCATAAATGAACTTGAAATAGTTTGAATTACTTGATCGAGAGATGGGAGGGGATAATTATCCTTTTTTGATGCTCTATTTAAATTTTTGAAATCAATGTAGACCCTGATCTCACCATTCTTCTTTCTGACCGACACTAAATTGGCCACCCAAGTTGAATGTCAGATAGGGAAAACTATCCTAGCATCTAGTAATCTTTTAACCTCTTTAAAGATCATATGTTCTAATATGAGGTTTAATGGTCTTTGTTTTTGTCTAAAAGGTTTACAACTTTCTTTGAGGGGTATGGTTTGGGTAATGACCCTTGGATCAAATATCTTTAGGTCATCATAGGACCATGTTATAACATCCTTATACTTGGTAAGGAGTTATTTGGCTTTCTCATTTTTAAAAGTTATACAATCCTTTCCAATATTTAATAGTTAGGGTTGCTCTTGGAGTTCAAGATCCATAGTATTTTAATCCTTTTCACTCACCTTGGGGATTTTGGACACCTCAGCTAGTTTGTCTTGATCAAATAATCTTTTTAAGGCAATCATCCCTTTAGGGATTTTGTTGTCATTCAGCTGAATGACCTTGCTATCAAACTTTTTCCCTCCAATTGCATTTTCATCAACTTCATCAGTGACATGGTTTTCAAATGCCCCAAAATTGGTCAAGAAATCCAATATCTATTGGTCATCATTAAAGACTTGGAAATGATTAACATTATCAGGCATTGATGGACATGGGACTAATTCAATACTAAAATCAAGGGAGTTTGGATTAGGCATGAGATTTTTTTTCAACAAATGCCAACTCATCTATAACTTAGTTTTATTCCCTTATAATGGAGGTGATGTAATCATTAAAATATTCAATTAGGTCCCAAACTCTAAACTTATACTTCTTGAGGTATGAGAGTTTACATTGGTACTTGCTCCTAACTTGGTTGACTACTAGTTCAGAGTCACCAAAAACTAGTAGTTCTTTAGCTTTATTATCAATAACAAATTGAAAACCAAGGATGAAAGCTTCATAGTCAAGAATATTATTGGTTTAGGGGAATTAGAGTCTATAAGAGGCATGGTACCTTTTTCTAGTAGGATCAGATAGGACAATGCTAACACCTGATCCAGCCTTGTATCTAGCACCATCAAAATGAAATTTCTAGAGCCCAAGAGGATGTTCCTTTTCCTTTAGATCATCTATCCTATCATCTTCTAGGGTGAAAACCCCTAAGTCTGAGTCAATTATGTTCACCCTTTCATTTACAACATTATACTTTTTTATCATATGTTTCATTCTTGGTTCCCTCTCAACTCTAATTTGATTTGGGACTCCTTTCGAAGGTAGCCATAAGTGAGGGCAATTAGTGGACATATACCCATTTAAGGCCTTGGTCTATTCCCTAATCAACATGATCCTATAATAATCTATCATGTCAACCACCTGAATGCCAATGAATTATTGAATTCTAGGTTTAGAAGTTATTTGTATGTGAACATTCAAAAGTTCTTTGATTACCTTTACCCTTGATTTGTCTAAGTAGGTGACAATCCTATCAGACTTGAAAAAGGTTAGGCCAAGTTTTTTACATATACTAGAAGACATGATATTTTTGGAGGCACCCAAGTCCAACAAGCAATTTTGTAAGTTCTTACCAAATATCCTAACTATGAGCAAGAAAGGGGGATTCAACTTTAGCCCTATGTACTATTACATTAGCATGATCAGTCTTAGGAGTTTTGTTTAATTTCAAGGACTCCAACAGTAAATGATTTTTTTCTCTATGATCTATGTTAACTCATGCAAGGTGATATTAGCTTTGATTTTCTTCATGTCTTCAACAATATTATAGCTAGTCTTTCTTAATGAATTATTACTAGGCTTGTAGGAACTTCCTTTGGGTGGCTCAGGGTCATTTCTTGAAGTAATGTCAGGAGGGGTCCCATAGTTATTAGGAGGATTTGAAGTGGTCAAAGGTTAATTTTGCTCTCTATTCCTTAATGGGTAAGTATTTTTCAAGAATTGTTGAAATGCATGGATTTCCTCAGGGATCTCATCTAGTTCATTTTCCTCTCGAAAAGGGAAATCAAAGGTTTCTACTATGTGGATCTAGTCATAAGGCTTAGGGCTAGATGTATTTGCATGGTTTTCCTTATTAGGGACTACTTAAAATATATCTAGTTCTCCCTGAAAAGCTTCAAAGGCTTTAAAAAACTCAATGCAATCAATCTCACCATATTTAGTAGTAGCATACAATCTACAATAGTCAAGCAAAGCAATGTCTGTGATATTAATGTCCATGGTTTTGTTTCTAGAAGAGGGTTCATTAGTTTAGTTTCTATTATATAAGCTATCATTCTGAAACCTATTTCCTATTTTATTTAAATTTTTGAAAGTAAAGTTCCATAATTTTCACCAATGTTACTAACTTGATTTTTCAATTGGAGGAAATTGGTGCTAAGTTTTTGAACCATCTTTAATATAGAATCATTCTCACTCTTAAGGGTCTCAAAATTATGGACCTGATTAGTGTTTGAACCCAGAGAATATATTAAGGCCTTTTGATCATTAGTAGAAGATTCATTAGTAGCTTGGTGACCCAAGAATCCTAGATTTTGATTAGGAACAACATAATTAGTAGGCAAAATGTTCAAGTTTGGGATTTTAGTAAGAGTTGGGGTATTTTGGTTATTATTTGGGAAATGGGTTAGAGCAAGAATTTGTTGGTTAACACTAGGGATGGATTATGCCATGTGACCTTGTGGTTACATCTAATCACTAATAACCACTACTTCATAATAGGCTTGGGCTGATGAAGCTATAATCAGGATATATCTCTTTATAGTTATAGAAGTCATTAGATCTACCACATCTTTATAGATCTCTAGAGCTATAATATCATTATGTTTATAAGGTTCCATAGTTCTACTATACATTTTTCAAAATCTAGCATTGAAAGACCTTATAGGTTCACTAGTATCTCTTTTGATGGTTTTAAATTGATGATAAATGACACAAGGATTGATAATCTTCCCAAATTGATCAATGAAAATGGTGTTGAAATTATTCCAAGTGGTAATGTAGCCATCAAGAAAATTGAGGAACCATTCATATGCTATATCTTTAAAAGTAAAGGGAAATAGTTTACATGATACATCTTCATGTATGGCATTTAATAACCTCAAAGCATACTTACAATATTTAACATGTTCTTCCACAGTCACAATACCATTAGGACTAAATATGGGCACATATTTCTTAGGATTACATGGTAAATCATGGAATATCCCTTATACATTAATGGGTGAACTCCCTAGCCAAGCCATACCTAGATGTGGTTTGAACACAAAGGTCCCTTGAATAAGAGAAGTGGGTAAAGACTTGTAAAGTCTTCATCTACCTTTATCATAGCTAGTTCTATGGTGACTTTGTATCTCTATCAAAGTTTTTCTCATTTTTGAGCATGATCTAGTGTGAATCTTATGAAATTATGGCTTAAAGATGTAAAATCTTGCTTAAAACATGGTAATTTAGGTTAGTTTTTGCAAGAAGCAAGGACCAAGGCTAATTTTTTAAAGATTTATGTAAGAAGTGACAAAAGATATCAAACTTCCACAAAGGTAACTTGGGAATGTATCCTTTTGTGTAAAGATAATTAATCTTTACAAGTTTGAGCTTGAGATGGACCATGATTTACAAGGGATCAATTGATCTTTGATCAAAATAAGATGCTTTGATTTTAACTACTACAGATCCACAAATCCAAGGTTATATTTACAAGAAATAGAAATCATTAATCAAAGACTTATGATTTTTTCCTTAATAAAGTTCAAAGATATGTCAGAAACCTCCAAGACCACCAATGTTTATACTTAGGATTAGAAATCCACCCAAAGGTGCAAAGATGTCACAAATCTTAGGCTAATTAGTATCAACAACCCTCCTTCTATCACCAATGGAGCTTTTCCTATTGATGCTTATAAATGTACCATAGGTGTTCTTAGTGTTTAAAGAACCCTTCTCATTTAAGGATCCAAAGGATACAAGGCATGAGTTGTAGGTATTTGGCAATTAAGATGCATATGGTGAAATAGTGGTAATGCAACGTAGACTGTTCCACAATATTTATAAAGTTTGATGGTTAGGAGCCATCTTGGTGCCTGATGCTAATTTTGATAAATAATCTTAGATCTGAACTCTTAACTAAACTAAATGGTTATGAACAATGTTTTAAACTAAAGTGAATTGTTTAAAGAAATATCAAAAGGAAAAGGTAGAGTAAGAAAGAAATGGTGATTGATGATATTTGATTGTGAGAATATTGATAGAGTTTCAAGAATTACCAAGCATGATCTTAACTAGTAAATAGTGTAAAGTAGCCCAAGCTCATGTTTCACTACAAACTAAGCCTAATCTTGAAGATAGGATGACAATACAAGTAAGAATTGGATTTAATTTTAAAGTGTTACACCACATCTAGATAGTTAATGCACATCTTTGTTGTAGACCAAATAAAATGCAGTAAACTCAATTTCATTCAACTAACCTAGCATTACACAAGTTAACAACCCTGTAATTAATGATCTAACTTAGTGTTTCCATAAACTATTCATATTCAAATTTAGATAAGCAATTGAGAAATTTAGTAATTCAAACACATCAACCCAGATAATCCCTATTGAATTCCTTGATCTTTTGTACTAATTGCTTAGAAATGGTACCAAAATAGCTTGAAGTCTCTCCTTTTTTATAAATGGTAACATATGCCTTTATAAAAAAGCTAGGCAGTATACTAATCAGTCTAAAAATATAGGTGTACAAATATAAAGATAGTTATCTTTATAAAAAACTATGATACACATGTCTTTTACAATCATATTAACCTAGAGGCAATCACACTAAAAAACTAGCATGTGCCTTTACAAAAGAATATGTCATCTCATGGGTAAACCATAATTAGGATGTTAGAAGTGGGGCCCTTTACTGCTAAAGGATATTCATAGATCACTCATGTTGTTCATCCACTAGGCCTAAGTCTACAATAGGCCTTATGATATGCTCCTCTTCTTGAATAGCCAACTCATCAAAATCTTTGTCATTCCTAGCCAAAGCTTCCTTAATGTTTCAAGCTTCATTGACCCTCTCTCCTACATTGAATATCATGTCCAATATTTTACTATTATCTTTCCCTAATTGTCCTTGGCTCTTACCCCTGATTTCTTGAGTCACCAAAGTGGCTCTATGCTAGAATTATTCATCACTAATAATTCCCAGGGTATTGGGATATGAAGGATCCTTGAGCATAGTTCCTAGGATAGTAGACACCTAAATTTGGCCACCAATGACCTCCAACTAGGCTTTTGATGAATTTCCACCCAAAATGCATAATTTGGCCTAAAAACACTAAAACACATTAAAAGATTTGAACCTGACATATTCAAGTGATGATTTTGGCTAAAGTATCATTAAATGGGGTAATGAAATTTATGGGCCAACTAACTTTAATCAGATTATTTCGAGTCAAAATGCCAAATTTGCACCTAGGTGCTCTAGATTGATATTTCCTATCAAATCTATTGTACAAGACATGTGCCTTTGTTATTTTTTTTTGGTAACATCCTAAATGGGACAATGGATCCAATGCATCTAACATTACCTTCCAATTCCCATCCAGTCAAATTTTGGACCAATAACAAGGCATTTTGATCAATTTGAGTAATTTGTGCACGAAGTTCTTAATCATGCTTAGAGATAATTAATCCAAGTTAGAGAATAATCAAGAATTCCATGGAAACTTGTTGAATAATTCATTTTACAAATAAATATTAAATATCTGCATCATCAGGTGACCTCATTTCTTGGGAAGACATTCCTAGGCCATAAATGCCATAAATATCAAGATTCCTACCTCCCATGCCTCATCAAGGCCCTCCATGCCTCTTAATTTCTCCTTTATCCCAAATATTGATGAGACTATTTATAAATTTTAATTTCATAATTGGATTAATCCTTAGCCACACATCTTAATCTTGAGATGGATGGTTCAGGTTGATTTTGATCAATCTCAAAAATCTATAAATAGAGAGGCCATGAACATCATTTCTAAGCTATTTTGGTGAAAAGTTATTATGCTCAAACATCTTCAAAAGTTTTGATAATTCAAATTTATAATGCACATATGATTCCAAAATCCATTACAACTAGTGTTACCATGCTAAATTGATTCCAAGCCAAGCCACAAGCCAAAGGTGCCAAGCAGAGATGGAGGTAGCCAAGCTTCCATTACCAAGGACTTCATGAACACAAAGCCGATAAAGTCACTACTACATAGGAATTTGGAGCATCCAAGAAAGGTGAAGGAATTCTTTTTGTTTTTCCTTACTTTTTAGTTGTGTTTGTCATTTTTTTTATTGCTAAGCTCACCCTAGTAACTAGGCATGAAGATGCTAGTTTAGTGGGTTTTTTATTTGGTTTCATTCACTAACACCACACTAATATCTCTTAGTCAAATTCCTAGTTTACATAATGGCACACCAGAAGGGATGAGATGCATCCCACACATGAAGAAGATCATTATGCAACTTTAAAATCTTCATTTGGATCATTAAAACTCTTGCAATTTGATTTTCTATCTTTATTTTATTAATTTTATGTGTCATGGGTTTATATAGTAACCATCATCGGTTGGTATAGACATCATCGGTAATTATTGGTATAAGCATGTCGGTTAGGTAAATATCATCAATTAGTAAGTGTAATCATCATCAATTATATAATCGATGTCGATCACTATGTTTTTCTTAAAAACACAAACTCAAGATCTCTTTTTTTTAAATTCATTGTTTCAAACCCAAAATAACTACAAGGCTAAAGGATATGCTAACATTTTTGTTATAGGACCATGCTTGAAATTTGCTAAAAACATGTTTAGATCACCTTTTTACATTCTTAAAAATGAATTAGGAACATTATTTTGGTGCTTAAAGTAACATTTAAGGTGCTTAAGTAAGTATTTTTAGCATTAGTTTTCAAAGTTATAACGAAGACCAAGGGGTCAAATGAACACCACCTCATAATTCTAATTTAGGCTTAAGAATTAACTCACTTTTCCATGCCTTTTGTATTTGTTTAGTTTTTTAAGTTAGACTTTGTTTGGAAAAAAGAGGGATGTTGCATGTATGCTCTTCTATTTGTCCCCTTTAGGGAACCCTTAGAATCAAAAGTGCCATTCCTATTGAAAATAGCCTAGTCTAAGGCATAGAAAGGATGTCATCTAAAGCACTCCCCAAAAACTTATCAAAGTTTGGGCGACCTTGAAAATTACCCTAAAGTCTTTCTTTTTATATCTTTCATTTCATTTCATCTTGTCTTGCGAGGGGGACATCATTACCTCCCATGAGTTCTTTAGGGAAACTTTGACCCAAGGTTTCATCTGCTAGCATTGACTTGACTTACTCCTTCTGATTTTCACATGGGACATATTTATATTTGGACATCACACTACACTGAGTGAACAATAGGATATAGTGGTTGTAAAAAGGACTAGACCTTTTTACATCTAGCCAATACCATGGTCGCCTAATTTTTGTGCTTTTATTTTGCATTATTTGATGTGAAAGTCATTATGCAATTGATTTCCCTAGAGATGTTTGAAAATTTATAGTTAGTCAACCCCACATTACCATACCCTTGTTAGGATTTGGATGAGTATACTTAGTGTATTTTGGTCATTTATCTTACTTGGTGTTTTTTAGACTAAAACTTATTTGTTTGTGTATAAACCATGTCCAAACCACTTGTTTATATATCACTATTTTTTCTAGAGAGGTTTTATGCTATCCATTTTACACCATACTTGTGCCTTGAAATTTATGTTAAACTTATTTGTATGTGTGTCATTTGAGTTAAGGGTAGTGTTATGCTACCCCAAATCGCATCAAACTATTTTACCTTTGAGTCTTTGAAACATAACATTGACCACATCATTAGATAATTATTACACTATTAGGATGTTTAATTTGTTTTAAGACTTGTTTCACCTTGTATAAAAAAACCATTTGTTTCAAACCATTTTGTGTATATCATTTAGATCTTTATTGTGTGTCGTCATGCTGTGCGATCTTGTCTAGCTTGTTTGGTCAAAATCTTAGTTTTCAATTTTGAGTTTTTAATTAATCTTGTCAATTTTAGATTCAAAGATTGATTAATTTTTATTTATGCCTCAATTCATGGGGATGATACATATATCTTCCTCTTTTGGGTTGCATAACTATGGTTAATCAATTACCCAAAATTTGAAAACTATTGATGGTTTGTTTGTTTAATGCCTATCCTCATCATTGTTTATGCCTTTATTTAGGACAACACAATATTTATTCAAAGATATTTTTTTCTTATGTCTTATGCCTTATGCCAACTGATCATGTTTATGTTTGATTCTGTGTGTTAGGTTTATGTCAAAGTTGTTTCCAAAATTTGAAAGATTAAATCAAATCACATTAGCCTTTATTTCAAGTCTAGATTTTTATGCCATTTGGCCAAAAGTCCTAGCATATGCCTATTTTTTTGAGCCTAAATTTTGAATCCACATTTTGATAAAAGATCTATTAACTTAACTTTTCCCTTTCCTAGTTTAGACCTTGTTTGGAACACTTTGACCTAGACCTTTGACATGTTAGTTTTTATTCAGACACTTGACCTTTTGTGCATATGACATTTTACATTAGACATTTGATGTTAGGTTGTTTTATTTCAAGTCTTATCACAAATCATTTTGGAGATAAAGTTCCTCTTTTAGACCACATTGGACATATATCTCCACCTTTTGACCAAGTTAGACTAAACTTGAACCATTTGTTTTTTTGACATAGTTTTTCAGAGTTTGTAAAACACTAAGCCTTTTTGTTTCAAAGATTTCATCATTTACATAGATATGTCTCATTACACTTATGATATAATGGATGCACAAAATCCCACTAGGAATCCCTATAGATAAATATTTTCTAAGGAGTTTTATTATTCTTCCTACAATACTCCATGTGGGGAACATAATCAAAATACACAAAATCCAAATCAAGACCTTAATTGGCATGAAGAGGCTTGTAAGGAGGACTTTGAAGACCCAAATATAGATAATGTTCTTTTGGATATAGATCCATACCCTCTTTACAATAATCAATATGTGGAACACAGTCAAGAACTAGCTTATGAGCCAACTCACAACTGAAATGATATAGTTTATGAGGAAGACTTAGATGCTTTGGCTTGTGTAAGCAATCAAGTTCCATGACATCCTTTTGTTATCTAATCATCAAATACCCCTAACCCTCCTTTGGATTATATGCTCTATAATATCCAAGGAATACCATTACCATTCTTATACCTAGTCCATTGGCTTTTGTGAGCAATTAAGCTCCATAACGCCCCTTCATCATTGTAAGACCTAATCCTTTGGCTTATACGAGAAATCATGATCTAAACCACCCTATCATTAACATGTCAGGTCTTTTTCCTTTAGCTCATGTGAGTAATCATGCTCTCTAAGGCCCTACCATTATCTAATTACAAGCCAATCCTCATCCATTACCAATCCCATCCAAATATCAATCAATCCAATCCTTCAAAGACCAAGCTGTGTTCAAAATTGGTATTTTCCAAATCATGGGAAACTAAATCCAAGATAACTAACCAATCCAAGATGTTATTTTTGAACCAACCACTTATGATAAGTCAACCTATGATAAATCACCTATTGATCCTATACTAGTTATCAAGGAGTTTCACTCTAATGAGCTAGTCTTTGTTGAGTCACTTCTTAATGATTATAATCACTTTTGGGTAAATAATTACCTCAACCATGTGCCTATTTTTCAAGAGCCTCCTTTTGACAAGCCAGTCTCTGAGGAGTTATCTCTTGACCCATTTCCCATCTTAGAAGAGTCTCACTTTGATAAACTAGTGTTTATGGAGCCCATTATGCCATCATAGGCTATTACTTGTATAATACCAAACATTCAAAAAGACATCATTGTAACAAAGTACCCATCAAATGAAGAATTAGAGTTAGATTCCAATTCTATTCTTGAAAAGACATCATATTTACCATCATAATATAAATCAACATCAGTCTCAACATCAAATTCAGAGTCCCTTGAGTTAGAGTCAAATTCAGAAGAAGAATATGTTCATGGTTATTACAACATTGGTTATGCATGCCTTATAGATCAATTTTAATACATTTTTGATCCTTCTATGGTTTTTGAGGATGAGTACTTTAGCTTCAAAACAAGTTTTCCTAATATCTTTGATGAGAATTGTGCAGCCTCTCCCTATTCCATTACTATTCCACAAACCATTACCATCAAACAAGATAGCCATATTATTGACATTACATCTCCCACAAGTGTCAATTAGGATCAATAAAATCACACTTTGTTGAACTACATCCATGGTTACATAGCAGTTGAAGAAGGGCAAGGAGGCCAAGACCACATTCATGTAAGAGAACACTCTCTTAGTGAAACTTTTTTGGAAGCACTAGGAGACAATCAAAGTCAAAACTTAGCATATTTTAGTAAAACCTTCTCAATGGTGCTACAGGACAATCAAGACAACTTCACTGGAGAAAAACTCTTTGAATAACTAATAGTTGAGCACAAAATTTCTTCACTACTTGATGTAGACAAAATCAAAGATCAAATCAAAATAGATTATCATCTACAGCCTAATCAGATGGTAAATACTCTCAAGATCAAGCAATAGAAGAATCTAGTGATCCTATCAAGAGAACAAGTCTTCGGCCCCACCACAACCAAAATTATGTTTAATTTGACATCAACAAAATTACATGTGACTAAAAGTCTTGATCTTCATTTATTTCCCTACCATTCCACATTCTATTATCACCTACCATTCCATTTCACAAACAAACCTATCATCCAAATTTTATCCCTATTTACCATCCATGGCTTCACTTTCCTTTACAAAGGATATAAATATACCTTATCTTGATGTTTTAAGGAATCATAATCAATGACCAATGAAGATCATAAAATAATTCTTGACAAATTTTTGATAGAGTAGTTATTCAGATGAGGTGTGGGATAGCAATTAACATGATCAAGTATTTTATTTGTATCATTTTTGATTAAGATGTGCATCTCCCCATCAACAAGAACAATAAAGTCAAAAACCACAACCAGACCAGAAACATGTATCATACCATTTCATATGCCATTAACATTGTTACATATTCTTTTTCCATTATCATGCATCCTTCCATTTACCCCATCACTTGGGGGCATCCTTACTACCATTTTATCCAATATATCTAACCATAATTATCTTAAGCAAGACCATTCTATTTTACCATTCCATTCCTATCTAGACCAAAGATTATTTTTAGTCACCCTACCCAATCCTTTTTTGATCTTGGTTCATTTGGTTATTCCCATACCTATTGTGAGAGCATTTTAATCACATTTTAACAATCAATCCAATCCATGTTTCAATTATAGTCTATGAAAGTAGTGTGATAGTTGATCTGGTAAGATATCTTTCATCCTATAAATTTTTTTTGTGTGAGCTTGATTATAACTGCCTATGGGCAAATCAGTGTCTCACTAGTCTTGCTACTAATTATAATTTCCTATGGGAAAATTAGTATCATTAACCTATGCCATTTTATCCTAGTTATAACCACCTATGGCCAAACTAGGGGCAACAGTTATTTATCGTGTATTGCCACATCACCTTGCCATTACTATTTTTATTTTACTGGCCATTTACCAGATATGAGAATTTATTGGGACCTAGTTGGTTTTTTCCCTACCTTTTGTGTGGATGGAATTACCATGACTTGAGGTCATTTTAGGACTATGTGGGTCATGCTCAATTAATGTTGAGGTCACCTCAGTTGCCCTTTCCATATGCTCTCATCATTTTGTGATTAACCTAAGCTAAATGCTCTCATCATTTTGTGAGCAGGTATCTTGTCATTCTCTAACGAGTTAAGATACCTCAAAAAACCAAAAACAATCATAACATTTCAAAAATCCAAAAATATTTGTCATTTCTAAGCCTAGTTAGTTATCCTCAATTTGCCTTATCAGGGCAAAGTCATTGTTAAGATGCTTTCTTTTGATTTTGTTTTCAAGCTTTCTATTTGTTTGTTTATTTCAAGTTGTTTGTTTGTTTATTTTTTATTTTTTGTTGTTTGTTTATTTGTTTGTCTTCTTGCCTATTTATTTGCTTTCAGAACTGTTGCCTCAACTCAGTCTATATGTGTTCATTAGGTAATTCCTCAAGCACATTATTCTTGAATCCATCCATATTCATATATTAACATTGTCATCATGGTTTTTATCATTGGTGTATTGTTTTTTAATGTTTACTGGATCAGGAGTCAGTCCTTATGCATATTTCAGCCAAGTCTTCACGGTGTTCTATCATGAAGCCTACCATCACATGCTATAGCAAAAATTAGCTTTAGAAAAGTCTAAAATCAATGGAGCTATAAAATTTTCTCCTTGGCACCTTGGAAAATCCTCCTACCCACTTTAATCAATATAACTCATTTGACCATTTTAGAAAAGTCTACAATCAATGGAGCTATAGAAGTTTCTCCTTGGCACCTTTGAAAATCCTCCCTCCCACCTTGATTAATATAACTCATTTGACCATTCTAGTTGTATCATTGCTAATCAGGATGAGCATCTCCTCATTGGCAGGTAAAACCAAATCATTTTCTATTGATCAATCTTATTCTTCTATTCATCTCTTTCATCACTTTATACCCACTCATCTTGAACCTGTATTCTAGGTTATATCCTTGAGTTATGTTTGCTAATCATCCCTAAATGGGGCACAATCATCTTTATCCAATTCAAGTTCTTATAATAATTATAACTACCTATGGGTAAATCATTATTTTGACTTTTAATCTTGACTATAACCACCTTTGGAAAAATCAACATCCTTTTTACATCAATGCATGCAAGCATTTTCTTATTTGGATTAATTTCAACCATGGGTTAATTCCACCTTTCTTCTTGTTTCTTTTTGAGGGATCACCCATCAACAAATGTGACGACCACTCCCTCAAGGGGAAATCATCATAGGCTTCCCAAAAACCATTTAGAGCTTTGTTCTTCAACCATCATCTTATTTTTGGGATACAAGCCATATCTCATTATTTGAGAAGACATTGCTTTACCTATGGTTTGTAATGCCTTCCAAAATAGGGGAAAACTATAGACACCTAAATCTAGCCACCAATGACCTCCAACAAAACTTTTGACCAATTTCCACCCAAAATGTACAATTTGGCCTAAAAACACTAAAACACATTAAAAGCTTTAAACTTGACATATTCAAGTACTGATCTTGGTTAAAGTATCATTAAATGGGGCAATGTAATTTGTGGGCTAACTAACTTTGATCAAATCATTCTAAGTCAAAATGCTAATTGTGTACCTAAGTGCTCTGGATTGATCTTTCCTATCAAATCTCTTGTACAAGACATGTGTCTTTGTTATTTTTTATTGGCAACATCCTAAATGGGATAATGGATCTAACACATCTGACATTGCCTTCCAATTCTAATCTAGTCAAATTTTAGACCAATAACAAGGTACTCTAATCAATTTGAGTAATTTGTGCACAAAGTGCTTAATCATGCTTAGAGATAATTAATCCAAGTTAGAACCCAATCAATAATTTCATGGAAACTTGTTGAATAATTTGTTTTTAAAATGAATATTAAATATCTGCATCATCAAGTGACCTCATTTCTTGAGAAGACATCCTTAGGCCATAAATGCCACAAATATCAAGATTCATGCCTCCCATGCCTCATCAAAGCCCTACATGCCTCTTAATTGTTCCTCTATCCCAAATATTTATGAGACTATTTATCAATTTTAATTGTATAATTAGATTAATCCTTAGCCATACATCTTAATCCTGAGATGGACGGTTCAGGTTGATTTTGATCAATCTCAAAAATCTATAAATAGAGAGGCTATGGACATAATTTCTAAGCTATTTTGGTGCAAATTTATTATGCTTAAATATATTTAAAAGTTTTGATAATGTAAATTTATAATTCAAAAATGATTCTAAAAGCCATTGAAACTAGTGTTACCATGCTAAATTGATTCCAAGCCAAGCCACAAGACAAAGGTGCCAAGGAGAGATGGAGGTAGCCAAGATTCCATTACCAAGGACTTCATGAGCACAAAGATGAGCAAGCCAATACTACAAAGGCATTTGGAGAATCCAAGGAAGGTGAAGAAATTCTTGTTATTTTTATTTAATTTTTAATTGTGTTTGTCATTTATTTTTTTACTAATCTCACCCTAGTAACTAGGCATGAAGATGCTAGTTTAGTGTGTTTTTTATTTGGTTTCATTCACTAACACCACTACTAATATCCTCTTCTTATTCAAATTCCTAGTTCACAAGGATCTTCTCAATTCTTCCCATGAGCTCTTTCTCCTCATCAATAAGTTCCTCCATTTTGGTATGCCAAGCACTCAAGGCTCAAACCTTGTCTACAACAATTCCCAAAATATCACTAAGGTGCCCCATGCTAATGGCCTTGAAATTTGGAATTTACTTCTTAACTTGAATATTAATAAGTTAGGAAATATTATCCTCATAAGTTTGTCATTGAGTAACTAGATCCTTGGCTAAGATGGTTTGGTTTTCCAATACATCATGCCTTAATTTCATAGAGTTTAGTGCTCTGAACATGTCATGGAATATGGTGTTAAGATAATTAATTTAGTTTTCAAATTCTCTTTTTCCTTCTTTAGGTTCTTAATTATTTACACTAACCCCTGGACATCAGCCTTAGCCTACTGAGATTGAGCTTTAATGAAACTTTCCACATCCTTCTCATGGATGGGAACCTCTCCAAGTTATTTTCCTCTAATATGGGTTAGCCCTATAAATGGTTCCACCTTTTGAAAGGTGAATTCAACTTGACCAACCATGGATATTCTTGTGGTGATCATTTCTAATCATGTTTTGTCTAGTTTAAATTGGACTTTAACCTTTGGTTCCTTAAACTTTGAGGGCTCAGGTACCTTCATACTTTCACTACCAAAGGCTCCTGGGGTGTCATTTTTTGTCCCCCTAAAATATGTCAAATCTATAATCTTCTCTCTTCTTGCTTGTCCACTATATCCATGATCTATGGTTTTATGTTATCATGTATTATCCAACCAACCTATGTCAAGGCCCATGAAGGAGAGAGAGATGGGATCTTCTACAACTTCCCATAGATGAACTAGTTAGGGATGAGTGGTCCATGGATAGGATTCTCATCATTTAAGAGGATGAATTCATTGGTAGGGTGAGTAAAGGTCAACCCAGGCCTCTTCCTTGAAGTCATAAGAACCTAGGCTAACTCTAATTTCCTTTTCTCTTTTTCCATGGGAACTAACTCCTTTTCTACTTATTCAGAGGGATCCCCTTCTCTATATAAGCCATAGCTACTACTTTATTTACTAGAGTAACCTCTAATGTCTCTTTTGGATCAAGAGATATCATGTCAATAGATTCCATGGGAGAAGGTTTCCTTTGTGGGATTTTTGTAGGTAAGGGACCTTCCCTAAGTCTATGATCCAATCTTGGTTCTCTAAATTTCTCCTAGCCTTTATCCTTTCCATCTTGAGGCTGTTCAGATTGAGGTTGTTCAACTTGAGGCTCCTATTGGTGGGGTTTAGGTTCAGATGGCTACCCTTGATCAGATGTCTCCCCATGAGTGGTCTTAAATGGTCCTGAAAACAAATGGTATTGTAAGGGATGCAATTTCCATATCTCCCTTGTAAGCTTGTTGTCCTTGATCAATCTACATTCTAACTTGATATTGTAGCTTTTGATTTTAGAGAGCACTTCTTCAAAGTTATTTTATCTAATATAGATTTCATCATTGACACCTAGTTTATGTTCATACTCAATCTTAGGGACATTTATATCCTTAATGTGGGTAACCATCTTGCCTCTATGATCCCACATTTTAAGGTCATCTAACTAGAAATAAAAATAATTCCTGTGTCACCATGATTTCCAAATGCTTCTAATCTTTGATTATAGTCTTCCAAATATTCAATGGGAGGGGGTGGATTTGGCCTTTCTTCTGATTTTTACATACCTTGTCTACACCCTAGGTGATTTGGGAGGTAATATCTTACTTGACAAGCTTTTTAGGGACATGGATTGGTAGTATGTATGGTTTGGGTTACAATCCCGTATATCCTAATGATAGTGTAGTCTAGATAATACCATACATCCCCCATGGTTTCTATCTGTCTCTTAATAAGGGAATGCAATCTTGGTATAATAATTCATATGATGGCTTCATATATGGCTAGGAAAACATAGTCACAGATGAATTGCATGTGGTTCCTATACTTGAATATGTAAATTTGGAATAGTGGTGAGAAATTATGGTTTTATCCTTAGGGGACCAGTTCTTAATGCTAGGGAAGGATACAGATGCTATAAGGGAATCTAATAGATAGGACATCATATAAAATTGATTAGAGGTTCATCTTTTGATGGCTATAAAATACTTATCCAAGAAGAAGCTAATCAAGTCTCCTACTCAAGGGGTCAATTTCTTTTCTATCATGAAGTGGATATAAGACACCTAGACTTTGTTTACATATCTAGTGGAAGGGGCACTAAAGGCTCAATTTAATAGGGTCATGGATACTCTAATGCCTTCCTTGAATTGGATAATGGATATCATGCCATCTAGGGTTCTAAAGACATGGGGTACTTGGATTAACCAAGGTGTGAGGACTAAATCAAGGTCTTTAATGTTAGTCTAGTTCCTCATGTTAGGGAGGTTAAGATGGGGTAAAGGGAGTTTGTAATAGGTTTTAAAGGCCATAGGAGAGATGTATGCCACCCTTTTATAACTACCCTCTTAAATGATCCATTCTCCATCTATCCTAAAATTAATAAAGATGGGTACAAGGATATCAATGCAGTACATTACCTCTAGTTTTATTATGGCATGGTGGAGACCAGCCATTTGGATTTCAACTAGGTCATTATATCTTTGATTCATTGTGGTATTGTTATTCTATTTTTGGGAGATATGTTTCAACTCATCTATTAGGAATAACAATGGACAAATTCCTCACTTCATATATTTTCAGGGCTACCAGGTCTATCTCTATATCCTTAAAAATCCTTCCTTCATTGTCATAGGTCAAATAAATATTAGCTTCCATCTTCAATTGATGCTTGCTAGCAACCATTTCTAATGTTATTGAATTGCCTTCCTTAAATTGCCAAAGGTTATTCCTATAACACTTATTCTCAAGAGCAATATTACACTATCTTGATTGAACTATAAACAATTGAACTAGTGTAGGTCTTTTTTATAGAGGGTTTATGGTTTAGAGCTTTAATGGCAAGATATATTCAGACTTTAAATCCATATGTGATTTAGATTTGATGGAGACCCTTTTGCTTTATACCCTTGCATTTTTGAGTTCAAAAGATCTTTGATTTTGACCTTTTATGCTTACATGGAGTCTATGTGGCATCATTATAGGATTTTTATAGTAATTTTCATAAGTGTTATTCAAATGTTAGTCATTAGATTTTTAAAACTTCCTTTTATTTCATGCCATTGGATCAAATCCAATGAGAAAGCATGATTCATTGATCTAACTATGAGTCCTCAAATTTTATTGGTCCATTGATTTTTAGGCTTGTAGTAGTGACACTTGGCACTCTCACAAATTTTTCCTATGCTATGTATCTCTTGTCAGTTGTCACCTTAGTTAAGCACTAGCCATGTGTTGAGCTCATAGAGATTTGAAAAGTCTTTGGGCCTTTCATGCCATTGGATCAAATCCAATGACCGAATGGTTGTTGTTGATTTCCTATCCAGCTATGGCTCAAACGAAAATATGACACATGTCATCCTCAGGAGCTTGGATGACTTTGAAAAGTCATCAGACCTTTTGAGTCATTAGATCAAATATAATGAGTGAGAGATTGTCATTGATCTATCATGGTACATGTTTTTTAATCCAAAGCCTTCGATTAGGATGCTTCATCTGATCATATCCAACAAGCAATCATCAATCATAGTATCCTACAAATAATGAAGGAGATAAATGTTAGACATGAGGACATATATAAAAACACTTAACATACGGTATTAATGCTAAGGTTGAAATAATTATCGGGGCCTTAGTATTAATGACCTAGGCTAAGTTAGGTAATGTAAAAAGGGACCTCATGGAATTATATCAAATTAGACACGAGGAAATTAGGAAAAGAAAGGGAAAAAAACAAAAAAGAGTTCAAGTTATGTTATGAAAACATGACTTAAACCCATGTAAACCCCTCATTTATATCTTCTTTTAAATTGGTTCCCACCAACTTGGCTCCCTCCAAGATTTGAATTTGAATTAAGGACCACCTAGGGTTTTTGAACATAGAACCCTAAATATTCCATGGAAACTAAAAAATGACTCACATAACCTTGTTATTAGGATTAGTCTAAATCAAGAGGATTAAGTCACACATGCATGTTCTTAAAAAAGTGGATGATCTTCAAATTCTGTTAAAGACTTCAATGTCTAGATGCTTCAAAATCGGGCAAAAAGACTTCTCAAGGGTCCCCAAAATTTTAAATAGAAAAGGTGGGGTATGTTGGTCACAATATGTCCTATGTTTTCTTATGAAATTAAATGATAAATTAAAGTAAAATTTATCTAGTGGTCACCAAAGCATTTGACAAAAAATAGGGGTAATAAGTATACAAGTAAACATGCAAAAAATATTTCTAATTAATTCAATATAGATATAATCCTAATTCATGGCGAGAAGTAAATTCAAAATCCATTAATTATACTACTTCTATCTATTAAAATAAAATATAAAGAGTTGGAGATACTTACCTTGAAGATGAACCCGTTAAGGTTTAATCTCTCCCTTAGCCAATGGTGCTTTTTAATAGGTTGTTTTGGTTTGTAAGGATCACTAAGATAGGCCATATCTAGGCTATATGAATTATCCTAAGCATCCAATATGTTTACACTATATAAGATTCTTCTCTCCAAGTGTAAACTCCAAACATTGAATCCTCAAGTAAAATGGTGGAAGAGAAGATTGTAAACAAGTACAAATGAAAGATTAACTCTATCTCTCTCTAAAATTGTGAAAAAGATGTGTTTATATATCCATAGTTGACAATAAACTATTTCAAATTTTTATCTGACATAATCATCCTAATCAACCTTGTTCTTTAATAAATAAAGTAGGTAGGTCCCAGACTAGGTCAATCAAGGCTGACCTAATCCTATAACATGCTTATGTTTAAAGAATAGGGTTGGCCTAGGTTGAATTTATTCATTAAATTGAATAAATAGGATTTGGCTTAGGTAGGGATATTTGAGGTGATGAATTACTTGAGTTTTCAAAGCTTAGGGACATATATAGGAGAGGTTTTGTATAGGTTTCAAGTGGTGATACAGGGGACACCAATCTTATGAAGCACTAATTATTTGCCCACCCCTTTCTTAGTGCACCCTTCAATGTATGTACTAAAATATATTGAGACTCAATGGGTTATTACAAGAGATAAATCATAATTAATAAAGTTTAAAAATATTATGTGTATACATATGACCTACATGAATCTCATAACATGTCATAGTTACAACATGAGATGGTGCTTATGGAAAAGATCATAGTAACACATAATGTTGAGCTAAAAAAATGTATTTTAAAGCATAAAATAATTGAAATTAAATGGATGAAATTAAATAACTAAAATAAACAAGTAACATATGCGTACCTTGAATTACCTTTATCATTGGATGGTTGTCTATTGTGTTTATAGTTTTGATTGTGTAGGGCACAAAGACTACTTTGGACAAACCCAAGGATGAAAAAGTAAAGAAAAAAATGAAAGAAATCCAAGACAAATAAAATGTGTAGACATGACTTACTTTAAAATTTGGTAAGCTAGGGTGATAAATTTTAAGTTAGGACCAAATGACCAAGCCAACATTTAGAGTAAATCAGGTAACCAAAAAGCCAAGGCTACTAAATGACTGAAGAACTCAAAAAAGTATACCTTAAATGAGAAATTATTAAAAAAAAAAAAAAAAAAACTAAGTATAAAATAAAAATGAAATTTTAACATCAATATGAAAGAATAAATAATCTTTACTTAAATAAAGATGGGAAAGAAATGGTAAAACAACAATGATAAGTGAGTAGTAACAATCCTTACTCAATCATCAATGGAAAAAGTATATGAAAATGAAAACAACATTGGTGAGTGAGAATTAAAAATATAAACTCACTCAATAATTCAAAAAGTACAAAAAAATAGAAACAGATGCATTTGTCTGAAAAAAGGAATGAAAAAAACAAAAAAAATTCAAATAAAACCAAGGTAATTCTATAAATGTGAAACAATGGTGTAAATAAAATAATCCATAGTCACTTAGACATAATATTTTGCTCTAAATATATATAAAACCAAAAAAAATAGTTCTATCATGTTTTAATATGTGAATAAAAGGTAATATAGAAGTGGGGAAACAAATTTGGAATCAAATTTGTTGATGCAAGAGCATCCTTCTAAGGATGGTTTATTTTGTGTTGCTTGAATAATTTTGATTTAATCAGGTGTTTTATGGTCATATAGAATTATTAGGGTGTTTTAATTTATTTTAATAGTCTTGGTACACACTTTTTAATATTTTCCAAGTGTCTATGGGTGCTTAAGTAGGCTAGAATTCAAAACTGGCATTTTCTCACCAATTTTCATAATCTGAATTTTTGAATGATTTTGTCTAGTTTGGGTGTTGTAGGAGTAATTTTCAGTAGTGATCAAAGTTTCAAAAGTTTTATATGATTAATAAAATATTCCATGTGTCTAACATGGGCCTTAATTCATACTTTTATGGACATTAAACTTGGTATTTGTTTCAATGTGCAAACTTACTTACTAATGATCATTGGAAGGTCCAAAGTTGGTTAGAGTAGTTATATTGATATAAAATTTGTAAGTTTTGGTTTAGTTATATTTATTTAGGATAAATTATTATTAATTAGAGATTAAATTTCTAATAAATAAGGTAGATAACTCCTCAGGGTTGTTAACCCACTACACAGACATGTTTTCTGATTATTGTCATTGACGAAGGATTGTGTAAGACTGTTCAACAAAGGAAAACCTAATAAAGATGCACTTTAATTATTATCATTGAATTTTTTAGTATAATATATGTATTTTTAATTTTATTATATATTTAATTTATTTTTTTCATTCTTTATTACTAGCAAGGACAATACAGTCCTATAGAAGCTTGAAATATACACATAGTCCCACACAGAATAGTGGAAAGTGGGTCACAAATGTGTAAAGAAGGGCATATGATGATTTAAAAAGAATATTAAGATAAATAAAAACCTAAATAAACTATTATAGTGTTTATAAAACTTGATTTATAACTTAAAATCTAAATTTTCTTCCTCTTGGACCCGTGTAGACTGTGTCTACACACATAGACAAGAGTTTGAATTCAAAGTTGAATAGAGGATTCAATTAAGAATTTAAATATTTATAACATGTGTTTAAGGCTGAAATATAACATAATAAACATTTATGGAGATTTTAAACCCTTGTTTCTTCATAAAATCACAAAATCTTTGTTTTTGGGTCCCTGTAGACAGTGTAAACCCTATTTTAGGGTTTTGAGACAAAAATCTATTTATCTAGAATTCTACCTAGTGAAAAATTCATAAAACTTGGAGATTTTATAGTGTTTATTGTTTTATACTATATTTTTGAGGCTTTTTACCTATCCAATATATATATGTATGATTTTGATGTATCGTATAGGGTAGTGAAGGCCTAATTAGGCCTATACAGAGCACTAAAAAGGCTAAAAAGTGACTTCCAAGTAGATTATGGTAGATAAAATTTATATAGAAGTATAATGAGATATAGGGTACTATGAAAATGTATTATTTTCTTAAAAATAATTTGTACTTGACCATACATGAGGAAATTGCCAAAAAAAAGCTAAAATGATTGTCTACCAAAAGGGAAGAAGTTGTGTATGTTGTGAAAGATGTGATGAGAAGTTTTGTGAGTTGAATTAGGGTTATTATAATAATATTATGAGGATGAAAAATATCACAATAAACATCACAAATAATAGTGAATCCTTGAGTCATTAAATGTTTACAAATAACCTATGAACCTTTGTTAAAGAAATTATATATTGAAGCAAGGTTTAAGTACGAGTTGTTAATGTTTCCTCTTCATCAATTAAATATAAAGGGAGTAATTAAATTGGTGGTGGGGGGAAATGGAGAAAAAATCAAATTAGATAAACTCTTTATCAAAGTCCATACACTTAGAATAAGGTTTGTTAAAATAAGAGGACTTTTGACATTAAAGACTATGAAGAACTTCTCTTAACCACATAAATATTGGGTTATCAAATGAAGTATGAATATCATCCCATGAAGGCCATATTCATGAAAATTAAAATGGACCTACCTTCCCACAACATTTTCCCCATTCCTAAAGACCCCTTATAGAGTTGTCAGTCTAATGCAAAGATTAGGTACTTGCGTGAGAAAGCAGGTAGCATTACAGATTTTGAATTCTAATATCCCGATCTACTGGCCTACCACACTCCAATGGACCTTGGCTCTATGATGAGGTCAACTATGGATTTTAAGATTCGATAGGATATAGGATATGTGCTACAAATCACATATTTTGGTGTGATGTTGACTTTTTATTTTTATATTACCTTATGATCATTGCATTTTTTTAGATGATTTGTATTTTAATTTTTGATGTATTTTTCTATTCCTCCTCCATATAGATTCAGAGAACCAAACATGGGTTCTAAAAATGAATATCATTTGAAAATTTGGGATTTTGTTACTAGGAAAGAAGACTTAGAGAGCATGGTGTCTAAGAATCTTGTTTATTCATGTGAAATAAAAGTGTTATATTAACTTCAAACTTATTTTATCCAAAGTGGAATGAAAGGAAATGAAATAAAAGGGAATATGAACATGAAAAAAATTTAATTACTTAAAATCACAAAAAAATGTGATAATATAAAAGGGATACAATGATAAGTAAGTATAATTCCTTATCATAAAAATGTATATAAGTGTAGGGAAACATGATAACATAGTTTGTTGGCCAAATTTTATCTACGAAAGAAACATAAATTAAGGCTGAAGATATGACATCATAAAATTTTAACCATGTCTTAACATTCTAAAAAGAACACTCAATTTAGTAAAATTGTTTTAAATAATATATAGATTTTATGAGGAGAGTCTAGTTCTGTCCATACTCTTACACTACAACTCATAAAAGAGAAATCGAAGTGGGTGGAAAAAGGTAAAAATGGTATTTATGAGGAGATTCTAGTCCTATCCATGGTCTTACACTACAACTCACAAAATAAAAACTCAAAAGGTTTGTAAAAAGTGGTATTTGTGAGGAGAGACTAGTCCTATCCATGGTCTTACATTGAAACTCACAAAATAAAAACCCAAGTGGGTGTAAAATGCATTGGAAAATAACAAACTTGTGATTAAAAGAGACGAAGTATGAAAAATTGATGTATGAAATAAAAAGGTATTCATGAGGAAAACCAGGTCCTATCCATAGTATTATAATGAAACTCATGAATAAAAAGAAACTAAAGGACCAAAGGAAGGAATTAAGATTTGTGTATAAGATATAATTATACAAAGGGTGATATCATTGAAGAAGTCCTACTAGAAGTGTTAGAAGGACATTATGTATAAATTAAAAAATAAGGGAAATATTTAAGGAAAACATTTCTTCAAAAATTGTGCATTAATGATTTCTTTGAAAACATGGCCTTCATTGGTTTATAGACGATAAGTGTTAGGACTAAGAATGTCTTTCACTAAATAGGGGCCCCATCATTTTTGGGCATATTTTCCTTCTTTATCATGGGTGTAGTCTAATTTGAGGACTAGATCACCAAGATTAAAAGTGAAGACTTTGACCTTTTTATTATGTTATTTAATGATGCAATCTTTCTATTGATGGTTATGTTGAAGAGCAACTAGACGGTGTTCATCAATAAGGTCTAAGGCATGAAGGTGACCACATAATTATTCATCAGGAATGATACCATGAAAATATATATGTAAAGATGGGAGTTCTACTTCTAATGGTAAGATGGATTCAAAACTATATACCAGTGAAAATAGTGTTACCCCAATAGAAGTACATATACTAATATGGTAGGCCCAAAGTGTGGGATATAAGTGAAGATGACAATTAGTGTGAGTTTATCAGATAGTATTTTGTAGTATTTTGTTGAGAATTTTATTAGTGACCTATGTTTGGCCATTATATTATGAATGGTAAGGTGTGGAAATTTTGTGGGAATTTTTTAATTTACCACATAACTATCTCATGTCCTTGGTTTTGAAATTTCAACCATTATCATAAATGATAGTATGGGGAACTCCAAAGTAAAAAATCATTTGGTTAAGGATAAATTTATAAATATTCATTCCTGTGACATTGGAAAGAGGCATGGATTCTACCCATTTAGTAAAATCTTTGGTAGCAGTAATGATAAAAACATGACCATTTTTTGACTTAGGTAGTTTACCAATGAGATATAGTCCCCACATGAATATTTACCAAGGAGACTCCATGGTTTGGATCTCAACTGGTGGTGAATATATTAAATCATCATGATATTGGAAAGGATTAAACTTTTTCAAAATTGATAGCATCCTTCTATAAATTAGGCCGAAATTATCCCATACATAAGCATTTACATGATATAGCATGTCAACTACAATGACCACCACAAATTCCCCCATATGCTTGTTCAAATAAAAGAGGGACCTCTTCTTGCATCGCATAATAGAGAAAGGTACCTTCTACATTATAGAAATAAAGGGATTATATCAAAAGACATATTTAAAGTCTTGTTTATGTATTCTAATATTTTTTTGAGAATCAGTGTCTAGAGGATAGGTTTGATGTTCAAGGAATTGGATGATGTTTTTGTACCATAGGATTTGTTGAATAATGACAACCTCAATATGACAAATGGGTGATCATTTTTCTGGATAGAATAAGATGATTTTATTATTTGGATAAGAAATTGGGAATCATTAAGTACTTGATGAAGATGAAATAGAGATTCTTAAGAAGCAATAGAATCAACTATTGAATTATAATCTCTTGGAATTGGCTTAATGGTAAAATAATTAAACTCTTTGGAAAGTGTGTTTTCTATCTGATGATAAGCAATAGTATTTTTACTTTTACATTGATAATCACCATTAACCTAGTGGAAGATAAGTTGTGAATCACCCAACGCATGTAGATATGGGATATACGAGTCAAGTGATACCTTCATACCTAAGATGAGAGATTCATATTCATCCATGTTATTAGTAATATCAAAGGTTAACCTAAATTCCAAAGAGATGATATTACCATGTGGGTTTGTTAGAGTACAAACTACCCCAACTCTTAAGAGAATTTAGTGCCATCAAAGTGGAGAGTCCATGCGTCTTCATGAAAATCAATGGTAACTTACGAAAGATCTTCAATAACTATTTTGGATTTAGTAGTATCATGAATGATATTGGTATCGTATTGATTATTTACCTCTAAATCAATAGTGAAATTATGGAAATAATTTTTAAGGGAGATAACCTAGTTAAGACCTTTAATATAAAGAATTTTTCATTGGGAATATTATCTTAAAGTTTATTTGATTTTTAGCTGGTATAGGTGCCACTACAAGTTGGTCGGTGATGAATTTCCCTTTGATAGATTTTTTTTTGATGATTCAAAGGTCAAATTCCATCAAGAGGACCATCCATTTGCCAATTCTATCTCTAGGTAAGAATGCTTTGGAGAATAAATAATGAAGTGAATCAGAGTGGATAATTGCATAATTGGTTTGATAAAGCATATAATGATGAATATTTTTAGCTAAAAGTATATAGAAATACATTCATGTTCTACTTTAGCATAACAATTTTCATAGGTAATTAAGCCTCGACTAATATAGAAAATGGTGTATTCTCTTCTAGTATCATCTTGTTGTGTAATCATTTCCCCAACTGATATGGGAGTAGAAGAGGTGTCTAATATTAAAGGATGGTCATTGTAAGGTGGTCAAAGAGTGGAAGGATGGAGCAAATTTTGGTTTATGTTATCAAAATATTTTTAGAATGAATTTATCCATTTTAGAGCATTACTTTTTTTGAGAAGGGAATTAATAGAGTAGATATAATAATCCAGTTCTAGGATAAATCATGAGATTTAACAAAGCTTTCCAAGGTAAGTGTGAATGTAAGGAATAGAATGAGGAATGGGCATGTTAACTATAACACTAATTTTGGCAAGATTGACATCAATACCACAAAGAGAGACTGTTAGAACACAAATAGATACTAAGTGGGGGGTGAATTAGTATATCAACTAGAACTAATTATTTAAATACTTTTAATTGATATTAAAATATATATGCAAATCAAATCAAATACAAATAACACCATATGTATACATGGAAAACCCATTGGGAAAAAGCACAGTGAGAATAGCTGATAGAATCTACTATTCTAATCTAGCCTCATAGTTAAAAACTCACTGGTTACACATTTAAGGGTACTAATCCTAAGGAGACATCAATCCCCTAGTTTAATATCACATAATGTAAGGAATAACCCACTCTCTAACTGAGCACCAACTCATCTTGTTTGATGGCACCAACCAATTAGATCTCTGTAGAGCTTCAACTCTAATTTATAAAAATAGATTCATAAATTAATCTAGGTCTAACTCTCTATTACAAGTCAAATTTGCAACTACTCATTCTCTACACATTATCTCTATGTGCCTTTCTTCTTCTATGCCCCTCTCTCTCTATGTGTCTTTATATGTATTTATTTTACACACTTCATCTCTCTCTCTCACACTACTCCTCTATATCTCTATATTCTTCTATATGGCATAATACAATAACTCCAGGAGCTTATGCATGTATCCTAGATTATATATATATATATATATAAGGTTCCATATCTATAGTGTGTTCACACTAGTTTTCTAACACATCATACTATGTTCTAGACTTTAGTTCATATTCCTTAAACTACAAGTATCCCTCATCTAAAACTCATGTACCACCACCATGATTTTTGGTCTCATTACTATCTATAGCATTTATTGGACTCTATTTTTTAAGCACATGCACATTTACATAGATTTGATCAATTACAGTGATCAATCTTGATGTTTGTGTCATGATTCATGGCTTACTTGTATCTTCCTGCATGTTCCTACATCTGACCATTAGACTAAACATATATTTAAATATCAATCATTGATCTTATGTTTGGCACCACAATCTAATGGTCTTAATTTAATCTTCTTAACTATAAAATTCATTTGTTCAATCAATAACTAATAGGATCATGCTCTCTATTGGATCCTTGTACACTTTCAAACTTTATTATTCCAACCTTTAAAACATGTCCATTGATCTTTATGATCTAAGATTCTACATGCCATTGGATCTCCAAAGATGCACGATCTTTACTTCTATATATTTGTTAAATATTGAGCTCTATATCCCATCTCGTTGCTTCTTAAGTATTCAAAATGTATTCACTCCATTAATCTTTCTCAGTCTTTAAGTCACCAATATGTTGATAAACCTTGAGCAATTTATCCCATTGGGTCCACTCACTCCATTGGATCTCCTTTGCATGATCATCTACTCATCATCAGATCTTCTGACAAGCTTAATATTTATCTTTGCTTAGCTTTCAAGAATATGACACTTGGAATTAGCACGTGCCTTCTACACATTGCTATTAGTTCTCACTATTGAGACAATTAGAAATCTTGCATTACTCATTGACTTATTGACTTTGAACTACACTATTGATCAATACTAAGTGATTGTGACACTTATCACTAGTGCATTTACTTGGAGGTGCCTTTGATAAATTGACTTTGCTTCACATCATTGGATCTTCAATCTTTGATTAAACACTAATCATTGATCAAGCTGGGACAAATATTAAATCTAATACTTAGGAAATATTAAGTCCTTTGATCACTACTTGAGCTAGTAATTGATAGGTCCAAGGGTCCAATTTTAAAATGATGACAAGGACTTAAGTTATAACTTAAGTTAATTGGTCTCAAATAGATCCAATCAACATCAAAATAGAACATGCTTTTTGACATCATGACTTAAACCCTTAGGGTTTAACTGAGAAACCCTATTTAGTTTGAGAGCAAAGATAATTCACTTCTAAGTTCATTAATTCTCATTTGAACCTGTGAACAATATATTCAAGATGCTCATGAAAAACCCATAATGGATATTCTATCTTATTCACTTCAAACATCCATAAATGGTCTTTATAAAAGCATGACAACTTTACACTGTGCAACTTGTAAAACATGTTATTCTCTCCATCAATTCTAGCTGATCCTTTTGACATCAATGACATCCACAATGTCCCTTTTAACATCAATGATAATCATATTTCCAACAATTTCCCCCTTTGGCATTGATGTCAAACTAAATGCTCTAATGCAAACTAAATGCTTTGATCTTATACTACTTTGCTCGCTAACATTTCTTGCATTAGCTTGAACTAAAGTTGTTCATACAAAAACACAACTTGGATTCTAGGATTGTTCCCGCTTAGGCAATGGCACATTTACCAAAAACAATCAACTTGGACACATGATCTGATCTTTCAAAATTTTACAAAGATCATTTTACACTTTTCCCAACTTTTATTGAGAGCATTTACACTCACTTATTATCCCAACTTTTACTAAGACCATTTGTACTATTTCTCCCCCTTTGTCATCAATGGAAAGGGGACTCTTTCTCATGATTTTTCCAAATGGTTCTCTCCATTTATTAGATAAAGGATTTTGTCCAAGAATCTCCAACTATCAACTCATTTTAGCTTTGCAAAAGTATACATATCAGAGTTGCATTTTATTTCTTCTTCTAAGAATTAATAAAGCTTCTATGAGACTCCCCATATATTCATGCCCTATCACTATGATCTAGTGATGTGATGTAGGATCCACCACTTCCAAATTAAGTCTTAGATACTCAAATTATTCCTTGGGAAGAGGTTTGGTGAATATGTCTGCAATCCAATCCTGAGTTAGCCAATACTCCATTGTGACCTCTTGATATATAACCCTCTCTCTTAAGAAGTGATACTTAATTGATATGTGCTTGGTTCTATAATTCATCATTGGATTCTTTGATATATTAATAGTGTTTGAATTATCACAAATAATAGAGATATGTGACTTATACTCTACCTTGATGTATTTTAGTGTTTTCTTCATCCATAAAACTTGAGTGCAACATGCCACTATTGCCACATTATTTGATTCTACAGTAAAAAGAGTCACTGACTCTTGTTTTTTACTCAACCATGAAACAAGTCTATTTCCAAAGAAAAATTCACTACCATTAGTGGTTCTTCTGTCATCCACACTTCCTGCCCAATCAACATATGTATAAGCTATCAAAGTGAAATCTTCACCTTTAAGATACCACAATCCATAGTCAATTGTGATTTTGATGTATCTAAAGATCCTTTTCATTGCATTGACATGTGATTGTTTAGGAATAACTTGAAATATATCAACCATACACACTGCTTACATGATATCTAGTCTTGATGCAATTAGGTATAACAAGCTACCTATCATTTATCTATACATTGTTTGATTTGAATCAATGGACTCATCTTTTTTACTCAACCTACATCTAGTTATGATGGGAGTACTAACTAGTTTTCTATCCTCCATTCTAAACTTATTGAGCATTTCCTTTGCATAATTAGTTTGGGATATGAATATCCCTTCATCATTTTATGTTATTTGTAGACCAAGGAAGAAAAAAAGTTATCTAAGCATAGACATCTCAAACTCACTTTGCATTTGTGTAGAAAATTATTTGCACATTTTGTTATTGCTACCACCAAAGATGATATCATATACATAAACAAAAAAAATTAACATATGCTCTCCTTCCTAATTTGAAGAAAACATTGTTGTCTACACACCCTTTGTTGAAACCTTGTTGTTGTAGGTACTAGTCTAATCTTGAATACCATGCCCTAGGTGCCTGTTTTAGACCATACAATGCTCTCTTTAGTATTAATACATAATCTTCTTATTCTAACAAGTGAAAACCTTCAAGTTGTTCTATGTAGACTTCCTCTTCTAGGTTCCCATTTAAGAAAGAATATTTAACATCCATTTGATAGACTTTGAATTTATTGTAAATAGAGAATGCTAGAAACATTCTTATAGATTCCAATCTAGAAAATGGAGCAAATGTTTCTTCAAAATCTATGCCCTCAACTTGTAGATATCCTTTACACACCAATATTGCTTTATTTATTATAACAACTCCATCTTCATTGAGCTTGTTTCTAAAGACCCACTTTGTACCTATTACATTCTTGTTAGAAGGTCTTAGAACTAATTGCCAAGTTTTGTTCTTTTCAATTTGGTTCAGTTATTCTTCCATGGATTTTTGCCAATTCTCATCCTTACTGGCTTCAACATAGATCTTAAGCTCAATTTTAGACATTAGAGTAAAACTTACTTGTTATTTATTTTGTGAAACTCTTCTCCTTGTCTAAACTCTATTCTTATTGCCAATGATCTATTATATAGTATGATCCTTTTGAACAAATCTTGCAAGTGCCTTTTCATTTATTTCCTTAGCCTCTTCATTATCTGCTTCTTCTTTAAAATATAATTCTTTAATACAAATTAATTTATTAGGTTGAACATGTTTTAAGCCTTCTTCAACCTTGACATTGATGCTCTTTACAATCTTGTGCAACATTTTATTGTAACATATGTAAGATTTGCTTTGAGTGGAATAATCAAGAAATATCCCTTCATCACATCTTGATTCAAAGCTTCCCAATTTATCCTTTCTCTTGATGTAGCATTTACTTACAAACACTCTAAAGTACTTAATAGGGACAGGCTTTCCATACCATAGCTTATAAGGTGTTTTTTCATTGTTTACCCTCAATTAAACTATATCTAAGATGTATACTATTGTTTGGACTATTTATTTTTAGTATCCATCACATAACTTGGCCTCTTTTAGATTTTTTCTTGCCATATCCTTAACTATCCTATTATTTCTCTCAATAACACCATTTTGATGTGGAGTCCTTACTAAAGAGTAATTACTTTTGATACCATGATTCTCAAAATACTCTATGAACTCATCTGAGGTGGATTCTCCACCTTTATTAGATATTAAGAATTTGATCTTTCATCTAATCTCATTTTCCATCATGGCCCTAAAGATCTTAAATTTTTCAAATGCCTCAGACTTATCCTTAAAAAAGGTTACCCATGTCATTCTTGAGTAATCATCTACAAATAAAATGAAGTATCTTTCTCCTTTAGATCCTCTTTTCTTAGTAGGACCTCAAAGATTAGCATGAACTAATTTTAGAGGCTTTGTAGTTGAGTACTCCTTTGTTTGAAATTTGACCCTTGTCTACTTGCATAGTTAACATTCCTTGCAAGTAGTCTCTACAAGTTTGGTTATCTTAGGCATGTGTCTAACACACTTATTTATGCTTACTTTGACTAGGTTATCAAAGTTAACATGACCCATTCTTCTATGCCATAACCAACTCTCATCAATCTTTTTTATTAGGCAACTATTACCATTTAGTTCAACAAGATTATAGATATTACTTTTAGTCATTTTCCCTTCTATAACTAATCTTCCAAATCTCTTTAACTTACAACCTTCTAGATAAAATGTGACCTTATATCCATTATCACACATTTGGATGACACTTAGCAGATTATGCTTAAATCCTTCAACATAAAGGACATCATGTGTAGGCAGTTTTCCATCTATGTTCAAAGTTCCTTTGCCTTTGATCTTTACTGCAGTGTTGTCTCCCAAGCTAATAGATCTTTCCTTACATTTTCTTAATTTGATGAAATTTCTCTTGTCACTAGTCATATTCTTTGACAAACAACTATCTATCACCCATAAATTATGCTCCTTAGCATGGAGTGTAGTTTGATCAATCATAGATTGATTATTCACTTTCCATACTTCTTTGGGTTTCTTATTTGCCTTATTTTTCTCCTTTTTGGAGATTTGTGAACCTTTGTTTACACTAGAAGGCATGCCTTTATTTACACTATGTTCTTTTGATCTTACAAAGCTAGTTCTACATTATTTAGCTATATAACTAAAATTATTGCAATTATAACATATTACACCTATATCTATTAAAGGAGTAAATGAATTTTTACTTACAAAATTTGTTCTCCTCTTAGGTACAACTCTATGATAAATATCCCTATGAGCAAACTAATTACAAGTATAACAATAACCATATAAAGATATGGAATACATAATCATAAAAATTCTTTGTACTAGATGAGGATCTCTTCTCAAGATTGGCTTCTTCAAGTCTCTCACCTTTATATAACCATCTGCATCAGCTGCCTTTATCTTTTACATCTTCCTTGAGTTTGTAGAGATTGAATCATTGTCCTTCTTTTCTTATGAATTCTTTTCAGATTTCTTCTCATTAGTAGTACTTGTATGCTTATTTGTATCATTACAGGATTTCTCTTTATTTACTTCTAATTCTCCTTCTACTTTAAAGTTATCATTTAGGTTAATAGATGTACTAGTTATGGAACCTTTTCATTTTTCATAACCAAGACATGATCTCTCTTTTGAAGGATTTTGAGAGTTTATTAACTCATCAAGAATGTCTAAACCTCCTTTTAGTTTCACACTTTTTTCTATTTATACTTTAGCCTTTTCAAGTTATTTTCTCAAAGCCACTATTTCTATTTCTAGCTTCATACATTCATCAGATTTAGATTGTAGTTCAATTTTGATTACATCTTTTATTATTTTGGCCTCTTCAACTTGTGTCTTTAGGCTCACTACCATCTGATCAGATCTTTCAAGACTTTTAGATAGTTTTTTAATTTATTTTTGTCCAATTTTATTATGATTTGAGTTTTCTTTTCTCATCTTGTCAATCTCATCTAGAGCACAAATGAGTTCACACTCTAGATATACTTCCCCTTCCTCTTCTTCATCAGAGTCTTCAACTTCTTCTTTTTCTAGATTTATAAAAGTTGGTCCTAATGACATGAATAGGGCCTCAACCATAAAGGCAAAATCATGATCATCATTTGAGCTATTACACTCATCTAATGAATCACTATATTATCTTATATACAAGCCCTTATTTTTAAATTTCTTCTTTTTGGAATAGTGAGGCTTCATACTTTTACCATTATCTTCTTTCTCAAAGTTAACCTTTTTATTATGAGGGAATTTAGTATCAAAATGTCCTAATCTACCATATTTGAAGAATTTATAGGGTAACTTACCTTTGTACTTTCTAGACCCTCTTTTAAATCTTCTAAAAAAGTTGGGTTCTTATTCATTAGTCTCCTCAGAGCTTGATGTGGGTTATTCTACCTTTACTAGTTTAGATGCTTTGAATGAAACTTCTCTCTTAAAGGTGTTTGCTTCTCTCATTCTCATTTCATAGGTAGTGAAGGTTCCATGTAACTCATCAACAATGAGTTTATCCAGATCTCTTGCTTCCTTTATTGTAGAGATTTTTGAGTCATACCTTGATAGTAGAGATATTAGGACCATCTTGATAATGACTGATTCTTTCATCTCTTCTTAAACACCTCTTATTGTATTGACTATTTCATTCACTCATAGGAGATAGTCCACAATTTTATCTTCCTAATTCATTTTAAGGCTTTCAAACTTGCATTTTTAAATTTGTAGCTTGTCCTACTTTACCTTGTCATATCCTTCATAGAGGCTCTTTAGTTTATTCTAGATATCTTGTGTATTTTGATAATGCATCACTTTGACAAACTCTAAATTGGAAAATCCATATAGAATAACATTCTTAGCCTTAGTATTCCTCTCATATGCCTTCTTTAAAGCTTAATCAATATGAGTTGTAGTAGGTGATGTGTATCCATTTACCATAGACATCCATACATCAAACCCTAATGAGTATAAATAAGTTTCCACTCTTATGCTCTAAAATGTATAGATTGATCCATTAAATAGAGGTTCTTTGTTTGATGAATATATTTCTTGACTAGCCATTTATGTTCACTGTCCAAAGATCTACCTGAGCTGATTAAGCTTCTTCTAAGGAACCATGGTTCTGATACTAATTATTGAAATGCAACTAGACATTGGGGGGGGTGGATTAGTATATCAACTAAAACTAGTTCTTTAAATAATTTTAATATAGATTTAAAAATATATGTAGATCAAATCAAATATTCAAATATCACATACACACAAATACATATGACACTAGATGTATACGTGGAAAACCCATTGGGAAAAACCTTGATGAGAATAGATGCTAAAATCTACTATTATAATCTACCCTCACATTCAAAACCTAATTGGTTACACATTTAAGGGCACCAACCCTAAGGAGACACCCATCCCCTAGTTTAAGAGCACCCACTCCCTAACTAAGCACCAACTTTCTTGTCTAATGGCACCAACCAACTAGATCTCTATGGAGCTTCAACTCTAATTTATAAAAATAGATTCATAAATAAATCCAGCTCTAACTCTTTGTTACAAGCCCGATATACAACTGGTCATTCTCTACACATTATCTCTGTATGCCTTTCTTCTTCTCTAGTCCTCTCTCTCTCTCTCTCTCTCTCTCTCTCTCTCTCTCTCTCTCTCTCTCTCTCTCTCTCTCTCTCTGTGTGTGTGTGTGTGTGTGTGTGTGTGTGTGTGTGTGTCTATATATGTATATATTTGACACACTTCATCTCTCTCATTTTGATCCTTTTTATCTATATATTCTTATATATGGCATAATACAAAAAATATAACAACTTCTACCTTTATCCCGAATATCATGTATATAAGAAATTGATCTAGGGTTCTATATCTTTAGTGTGTTCACACTAGTTTACTAACACATCACACTTTATTCTAGGCTTTAGTTCATATTATTTAAATTACAAGTTTCATGCATCTATAACTCATGCACCACCACCATTATTTCTAGTTTTATTACTATTTATAGCATTTTTTAGACTCTAGTTTTAATGCACATACAAATTTACATAGATTTAATCAGTTACAACAATCAATCTCATTGTCTATGTCATGATTCATGGCTTACTTGCATGTTCCTAAATGTTCCTATATATAACCATTAGACTAAACATATATTTAAATATTGATAATTTATTTTACATTTAGCACCATGATCTGATGATCTTCATTTAAACTACTTAACTTTAAAACATATCCATTCAATCGATCTTTGACAGGCTCACACCCTCCATTGAATCTTTGTATGCTTTTGAAATTTATTATTCTAACCTTTAAAATGCATCCATTGATCTTTTTGATCTAATATTCTACATGCCATTATATTTTCAAAGATGCACGATCTTTACTTCTATCTAGTTGTTAAATGTTGAGATCTCTATCCCATCTCACTACTTCCTGAGTCTTTGGAACACTTGCACTCCATCGATCTTCCTCTATCTTTAACTCACCATAGTGTTGATAAACCTTGATCAATTTAACTCATTGGGTCCTCTTTCTCTATTGGATCTCCTTTGCATGATCATCTTCTTGCCATCAAATCTTCTAATAAGATCAATCTTTATCTCTACTTAACTCTCTAGAATATAATACTTGACATTAATGTATGCCTTCTACACATTGATATCAGTTCTTGATATTGAGACACTTGGAAATCCTATGTTGACCATTGACTTATTGACTTTGAACTACATCATGGATTTAATAATCAATTCTTGATGATTGTGATACTTATCACTGGCATGTTTACTCAGAGGTACCTTTGACAAATTTACTTCTCTATGCATCATTGGATCTTCAATCTTTGATTAAGTGCTAGCCATTGATCAAGTTGGGATAAATATTAAGTCTAAGATTTAGGAAATATTAAGTCCTTTGATCACTTCTTGAGTTAGTAATTTCTAGGTATAAGGGACCAATTTTATAATGATGAAAAGGAATTAAGTTATAACTTAAGTTAACGGGTCCTAGCTATATCTAGTCAACATCAAAATAAAACATGCCTATTAATACCATGACTTAAACCCTTAGGGTTTAACTAAGAAACCCTATTCAGTATAAGATTAAAGATAACTCAATTTTGAGTTCATTCCTTCTCATTTTAACCTATAGACCATATGTTCAAGATTATCATGAAAAACCCATAACGGATCTTCTATCTGATTCAATTCAAACATCCATAAATGGTCTTTGTAAAAACATGACAACTTTAGACTGTGTAATTTGTAAAACATGCTCTTCTCTCCATCAATATTTCCTAATCCTTTTGATACCAATGACATCTATAGTGTCCATTTTGACATCATTAATAATCATATTACTAACAAAGGCAAGGAACCCTAGAAGTTTAACAGATGTGACACCAAACACACACTTGTATAGGTTAAGTCTAACTTTGTATTTGATTAATTGATAAAAAAATGATATCTAGATTATTGAGGTGTGTTGTGTGACTCTTATATTTGGCAATGAAGTTGTCAACATAAGTTTCTACAATATTTTGTATAAGATCATGGAAGATGTGAGTCATGGCATGTTGATAAATGGCTCTATCATTTTTAAGGCCGAAAGGCATTTTGACATATCAATTGATGATCCATTCCATATGAAATGTTATTTTGTGTTGGTCTTTGGGGGCTATGTGAATTTTATTATAACCTAAAAAAACCATCCATAATTGACACCCTTTCATATCCAGTAGTTGAATCTATGATGGCATCTATTGAAGTTGATGGGAAGTTATATTTTAGACATGTAAGCTTAAGATTGTGGAAATTGATATGTATAAAAATAACCATTATGATTTTTTTAGAAATAGGAACAATGTTTGATACCCGCTCAGAATAGTCAATAGGTTTAATAAATTTGGCATCCAAAAGTTTAATAATTTCTTTATGGCATAAGGTGGAAATTCGGGGTGGAAATTTTCATTATTTTTATCATGTAGGTTTTATGTTTGGGTAAGTGATAATGTTATCTACAATGATACTAGGTTCTATAACTAGCATATCCTCATATTAACAAGCAAAGGTTTCATGATACTTATCCAAGAATAGGATCAAGTTATCATGCTCTATTGGTTTGAGTTATTTAGATATAATGTTGGGTCGAGGACATGATGTGTGCACATATTATATTATTGTTGTTTGTTTAATGAGCATAACATTTTCATCTTGGAAATGATATGGATCATTAGGAAGAGAAGAAATAGGATTTGTTTGAGGTCCATGCTAGCAGTGAAGTTATTAAAATGAGGATCTTTTAATTTGAAGTTTCCAAGTTTATGATGTTATTGTGGGAGTTGAGGTTCTCTAGCATAGGGTAACTCAAGTATGGATTCTCACTAGGAAACATAGGTAAGGGTCTATAGTATTCCATGTATAATCAATTATTTTATTACCATGATGATCATATTCAAAATTTATCTATTCTACAATTATTGCTTTAACATCAAGGGTAATTTTAGGTGCAGGTGTATTTTTTGGTTGAGGTTGATTGGAGTCAACTAAATTGGTAATAGGTGTATTAGGTTGTGTTTTATATGGATATTTAGTTGGAGTGAGTTACATACCTTCAGTGTTATCTATATGATTGTTGGAAGGAATGCAAGTTGGTAGATTGGTTGGTGATATAGAAGGTATAGATGGTTCTATATTTATTTAATTTGTTATAGGTAAGATTTATTCAATTTCCCAAAGGTTATTGAGAATTGGAGGATTAATGGGAGACACATGACCTTCAAGTTCTGATTCACTATCAGTTGATATATAAATGGCATGGACATCATAGTTAAAATCATGTATTTTGGCTAAGGTTTGTTAGTAGTGTTGAACATCCAAGTCTCGTTATTGAGCTTGAGTCATGATATAGTTGTTATCATAAGTGTGGTAAATAGTACATGCATTTATTCTATCGTTATATCACTAAATTTTTGAGGTGACATGGTTAAAGGGTCTTGAAATAAATAGACCACTAAATATTCATTACATGTGAAGTCATATTATGTGTAAGAAGCTTCATATGCATTACATAGAGGAGAAAATTTGGTGATATCATCGATTAGAGGGATGATACAATCACGTGGTAATAAATAAGTAGGAATCCACTCTAAAATATAAGGAGTTAACTTAGTAGTATTGTAGGTGTTTTATAATTCATTTGGTTCATCATCATCAAAATCAATAAGAGTGACCTATAATTTTGGATTCATGTTAACAAATTCAGGTAGAGGTACATTATTAATTCATGGAATGGTTGGAATTTGATACTAATATTTGGGGTTAGGTAGTTGAATACTCCATGGATTAGGGTCATCCTGATGTTTATAAAATTTTCTATTATGGATAAATTTAATACATTAAATACTTGAAGAGGCAATAACCCTAATGCAATGTGTCCATGTGTGACCTGTGAGTAGAATGTAGGATAATGGTAAATCAAGAACCATGATATTTGTACATATGGTCTTGGGTCCAATAGTGAGGGGAGTTAATAACAACCAAGTGGTATTTGATTTATCTTATCAAATCCTCAATATGTGAGATAATTTTGCTTAAGGTGATCTTTGGTATACCCAAGTTGTTGAATTAACCAAAAGGATGTAATATTAATTCCCAAACCTTCATCTACTATGAATGTTTGAATAAGTGTAGTATTAATTATGATTTTAATGAAACGAAGTGGTTCATCAGCTCAAAAAAGAATTTCATCATTGATCATATCTTCTTCAAGGAATTCTATGAAAGGTTTGGAAGAAAGACAAATAATTTCAATGGTGTGTACTTATATCGGTATAGGATCTTGAAGAGGTTGTTCCACTTAAAGGGAAAGATTTTATTCAATGTCTTGTAATTGTTGCATTAAGAATTTGTAGTGATATGGAGAAGTATGAACTAACTCCATGAGGGGTATTTTACAAGACATGGTGTTGAGCTCCTTTAAAAAATTCCAATGAGATTTAGAAGACTAAGAACTAACACAAGTGATGCAGAGGTATTTGGGAAAAATCTCAAAATCATCTTCTTAGGAGTGATCTTCCTTGTTCTTGAATCTTTGTTTCAACTTCAAATACCTAGTTTTATTCTCAAGGATCAACTCTCATTGATGTCCTCAAACTTGTTCACTAGGATATATAGTATCCTTGCTATAATCATGTTATCAGACACCATGGAGTATATTATACCTATCATTAAACCCTTCAAACACTATCTCACTTAACTCAATTCATTCCATGCATTCATTCATTCACTATTATTTCTCTTTCCACTCAACTCACTCTTACTATTCACACTACTCACAATGTCAAGGTACAAGTACCTAATCATGTCATTGGAATTATGGAATCAATATAATTTCATGGGTGATCTTCACCAATCACATGCATTCATCTTGATCCCCTTTAACCTCTCAATTAACCTATTCCATCCACTATCACACCTCCACTCACTAGTGATGTTACTTGACTTATAGCTTTGTTTTCACCTTTTTCCTTTGTTTGACCACTCTACAAACTTATATAAATATTTAATTCTATATTCCACCACCCTCTAGAGATAAATAAAATTTCAAGAATTAACTCTCTCAATAGATACCATTTCCTTTGTTAACACCTATCCAATTAGGCCTTTCTAGCCCTTCCATACACTTACAGTACTAGTTGTATACTATAAGGACTTGTAACTCATTAAAAAACTCTTGAATATTTCTTGGCATATCAAAATATGTTAGATTAAAAATTTTCATAAAATTCCACTAGTTAGAACTCAAGATATTGGTTTTAGGTTTTGAAACCCTAGTTACTTGTCTATAAAGGTCGAGAGGCTTCAAAATTCACTTTATTTATTTCTAAGTCATTTAAATGGAATATAAGACTACCTATAGGTATGTTTTAAAATTATACACCTAAAATAGGTTATAACCATGGACCAATCCTACATTATCTTAAACAGAGCCAAAACACATAGTTTTGCATACTAATAGATGATTGTGTAAGGCTGATGAGCCTTCAAAGTCAATACATTTGGTTCTAGGGCACCTCAAAAGGATATAAGACATTAAATATATATTTATAAATATTATATAAATCCTCAAATGTACAAATACCCTTTATTAATTTGGTTATGCTCATAATAACACAAACTACAAAATTTATGCATTCTTCAATGGACTATATGAGGGCTCAAGGGTCTATTGATACTTAAAAGGGTTTTATATCTCTACATGGATGTTATAAAGTATTCTTATTTTCACACATTAATAATTATCCAATACCACATATATTCCTTTATTAAAATGCATACCTTCTTCTATTACATATAGACTATGTGTTTTTGACTGAGCAGATAGAGTATACATTTTCTTGTGGACAATACATTTAGATTTTATCATTAGTTTTTTATTAAAAATTTATAAAATATCAGTCATAAATATAATTATAATTATATATTATCTCCAATTTAACAAATACCTCCTTTCTACAAAACACTCCAATAAGCATGTACCTTCTTGATAGTCTTGACTATCACAATCAACAGGGTTCAAGGAATGTGATTCTTTCATCAATTTCTTTACCCTAAAATATTCTATAACAACATTGTGAATTGTTTAATTCATATATAATCCAAAGGTAATCTTAACCCATTTGTCATTTTCCATTACAAAAGATTATTGACATATTCCTTCTTTGTCAACCTTCATCAACTCCATTAAATCCTTCTATCCTTGACTGTAACCTATATTCTACCATTAAAACCTACAGTTACACACACAAAGGATTACCTAGAGCCTTAATGGATTTATAAAACAATTAATTAATAATAATAAATAATATATCTTTGAGAAGAGAAATAACACAACAAAATGACTTCCTTTATTCAAAATGAGCCATCCTCTATTACATTATAGTCCATGAATGGACTCTATCAAAATTTTAGAAGTTTACATTCTTTCTATCTCAATTTTATCTCCTCTTAGATATATCTCCTCTCTCCCTTTCTCCCTTACACACTATAACTACTTTTCAACTTCTCTCCTCATCCAACTTCTATGTTGGTTTGAGTAGTTACCAAACTAGACTCTTACATCCAATGTGAGGATGGTAGTTAGATTACTAAACATGACTTTTTAATATTCACCACCTTTATGAATTAGACATGAAATGTCTTCAAACCACTTTTACATGAATATTTACACCCCTTTTCTCACCCAACCATTTCAAACCATGATTATGGACCTCCTTAGTTTAGTTTAAATATTTGAATTATTAAATTTGCCCTTTTGGAGGGAAAACTCCAAACTCACATAAAACTCACTCTTATGACTATAAATGACTTATAAGATAATAAATGGACCCTATAGTATCCTTCAAACTCATCTATACTCCAAAATGTACTAACCATTACTCCTAATTTTATATATCATTTCAACAACACAAAATGGTGGTTTACTTGTTAGATACTCTTACATCAAACTCCCTAGGAGGGAGAAACATTGAGTGTGATCTTCTTTCTTGCCTTCCAATTTAGTATTTAAGGATCTTCCATACTCACTTGACTATTATTCCTCCTTTCTTGTTCCTTTCTTCTTCTTGGCTTCCTTCAGTCTCTGGATCAATGCATCCTCTAGCTCTATGAGGTGTATTAACTATTGTAGCTTTGTGTTTGTTTCATGTTACATATTTTCAAAGTTAATTTGTACTTCATCATTCTCAATTGTAACCAAATGGTTCTTTCTCTTATTAGTTACACTTGTTCTATGGCCTTCTTCATTGATTCCACTTGATGATTGATTTCTTATTTGTATTGGATTTTTGGAAAATTTGTTACCTTGTTATAAGGGACTCATAGGAACCTATATCTTTGTCATTTTCTCAAATAGACTCTCTTTTTCTGCCTCTTCTTTACACTTATCACCTCTTGATGTCTCTTTCTATCACCTTGCTCATAGTGCAAGAAGAACCTCTCAACTAGTTCATCTTCAACATAATACAAGGTGGTTTTCCATCTTCTTGACTTGTTTTTACCATGAAAATCAACTAAAAACTTAGATAAAACTTCACCAAATGAAAAAATTACATTTTTTACTTTTTCATTCTTTAATTATTTATTTTCTAGTGTACTTTCTTGCATAACTCCTTGTGCTTCTCTATGCATCTCCATACCTATTTATTCCTTGAGCTCATCCATGAGCTTCTATTGCTTTAATTCACTTTAATTTAGCCCTTTTTATGGATTCAAAATATCCTCTAGCATCTCCATTTACTTCTTCAAAATGAGAGCATCCACTTCTTCACAACCTTCATCAAAATTTAAAGCATATTGTTCTTCATTATCTTGGGCATCTTGTGTTTTGACTTATCCTTGTGCTCCCTCATCCATAAGAGTCAAACCAATCTAATTATATTTCATACCATGTTTGTTAAGCACTCTTTGAGGTGATTCAACTTATCTTTGCCTTTCCACAAGCTCATCCAATAATGTTATTGTTTATATATAGAAAATATCTTCATTAATTGAATCAACTTCAAATGAATCATCATAAATAACATTAGACATCAAACCTTGAGTACACTTATTTTCTCCACACTCATTATCTTGATTACATAGTTGCACCTTCACCTCTTTGGCTTTGATTGCCTCCACCATCTCTTCTATTGGATTCTTGATTTTGTCATTTCCCTATTTCTCTATGACTTCTTGAAGTGTACCTTCTAGACTATCTTTGTGCACCAATTCCATGCTCTTCTCAACCTATTTTCTACCTTGTCCATGTTTAGATTGAAATTTGTTTCTTACCCCATCTTCATAATGATTTTTGGAGTAGTAACTTATCATGTCATCTTGATGAAATATGCCCTTTGATTTTTCCTCCATGTTTTATCTTATCTTTCATTTGTTTGTTTGGATTACATGGCCTATTGATTGAGGCTTACCTTTTACTTCTCACCACCTATTTGTTTGATCCATTTAGGCATCAGATACCTGTGCCCTTGTATCAAATTTGAGGGTTGTACATTTTTCTTGTTTCTTCCAATCTACATTTTAGTTTCTTCTTCTTCATATGCACAATCATAATCAATGCTCAAACATTCATTTACCTCCATACATGACTACTGCAAGGTCATTTCTTCTCTCAAATCTTCATGGTTTACCTTCATGTTTTCTTGGTTAGCTATATCTTTTTATTTAGCTACAATACTTGTCATAACATCATATTATTCCTCTTCTATTTCATCTTCAAAATGTTTAATGCTTTCATTCTTCACCACTATGACTTATAGAACTGATTCTCTTTCATTATCTTCTTCTTTCTTCTTGATGGGTAATTTACTAGGCGCATCCTTCACAAGCTTTAAGGCATTATAATTGGCCTTCATAAAAATTATCTTTATACCTACATATGTAAACTCAAATTCAATGTTATAATATAAAATAAGAGACCACATAGTCTCTTTGAATGCCTCTTTTAAAACATTGTTCTCTTCTTGTCTTCTCTCTCAAGTGATTATTTTGGAACTCCTATCTCCTTCATATTCTCATCAACAAGAACTCTTTTCTCAACTTCTCTATCTTTTTTCTCTCTTGGAAAATCTTCATTACTCATGTATCTATGATTTTTACCCTCTTTCTTCTTCTCATGCCTCAAGACACTCATACTGTGCTTTTTTCTCTCCTAAATAACTATAGTAGCCACTTCACTCTCTTATTTACATTGCAACCAATCCATTAGATTCCTTGACCTTTCATGAGATTCACCATGAGATATATCTTCTCCAAACTTTTCCCCAACTCTCTTCTCATTTCTTCCACTTCTTTTTCTACATCCATTTTCTCTATTCTTTCTTCACTTTCTAGGCCTACCTAGACCAATCACTTGCAAGCTACCTACTTACCTCTTAGATATTTATTAGATATTCTTGTCTCTATTCCTTGTCCAAGACATATATTATCCTTTTTTACTCTCTCTTGGAGTCTTTCCTCTTCTCTTTCTCACTTGAGCTTCAAATCTCTTTATTCACACTACCTTCTCTAGTCTTCTCTTGACTAACTTCAAGTCCTTCTCATTGGAATTAGGGGCCTTTAGGTCCTATCTTTATCACTTTTAAATTTACATGTATTGACCTCAATATGTCAGACATCTATCATTATTCTCCTATAATACCCTACAATTTTCATCTCATGAATTCCTCAAAGCATGCTTTGTTAATCTGAAATGAACAATCCTTAATGAATAACTCAAAATAGAATGAACCAAGAGCTTACCTTAATGTTATACCAAATTATGTAGAGGTAATTGGGAAAAGTATCAAAATATTCTTCTTGGGACTGATCTTACTTTTTATTTAATATTGATTTCAACTTCAAATACTTGGTTTTGTTCTCAAGGATCAACTCTCATTGATGTCCTCCAACTTGTTCACTAGTCTATATGGTATCTTTTGTATAATATCATTATCAAACACCATGGAATCCATTATAAATATCATTAAATCCCTTAACCACTATCTTAATAAACTCAATTCATTCCATTCATTCACTATTACTTCTCTTTCCACTCAACTCACTCTTACTATTCACACTAGTCACAAATTCAAGGTACAAGTACCTAATCATGTCATTGGACCTATAGACTCAATATAATTTCATTTATGATCTTCACCAATCACATACACTCATATTAATCCCCTTTAAGCTCTTGATCAACCTATTTCATCCACTATCACACCTCCACTCGCTAGTGAGGCTACTTGACTTGTAGCATTTTTTTTCATCTTTTTCATTTGTTTGACCACTATTAAAACTTAATTAAATATATGATACCATATTAAAACATCCTATATCTCCTTATATGTCTCCATAAAATTTTAATAATTAACTCTCTCAGTAGATACCCTTTCTTTTGTTAACACCTATCTAAATAGGCCTTTCTAGCCCTTCCATACACCTATAGTACTAGTTCCATATTGTACGAACCTATAAATCATTCAAAAAATATTTAATATTTATTTTCACATCAAAATATTTTATATTACAAAGTTTCATAATATTTTTTTGGTTAGAACTCAAGATATTGGGTTTTAGGTTTTAAAACCCTAATTTTTTGTCTAAAGAGGTCGAGAGGGTTCAAAATTCACTTTATTTATTTATATATAATTTAAAGGGAATATAATACCACATAAAAGTCTATTTTAACATTATACACCTTATATAATAGGTTAGAACTATGGGCCAATACTACATTGTCTTAAACTAAGCCAAAACATAGAGTTTTGCATATTAGTAGATGACTATGTAAGGCCAAAGAGACTCCAAAGTCAATATATTTAGTTATAGGGAAGCTAAAAATGATATAAAACATTAAATAGGTCTGTATAAACATTATATAATTTCTAAAATGGATAAATACCCTTTATTAATCTATTTATGATCATAATAACACAAACTACATAATTCTGTGCATTCTTCAAAGGACTGCATGAGGACTTAAGGGTATGTTGATACTTCAAAGGGTTATATATATCCACATGGATTTTATCAAGGATTATCATTATTTAAACACATCAATACTTCACCAATACCACATATATTCCCTTTTAAAAACTCATACCTTCTTCTATTACATATAGAATGTGTGGAAACAAGGTTTTCTAACTGAGCAGATAGAGTATATTCTTTCTTATGGACAATACATTTAGAGTTTATCATTAGTTTTGTCTTCAAAATTTATAACATATCATTAATCAAGATCATTATACTTATAAATTATATCCATTTTAACAAATACTCCTTTCTACAAAACACTCAAATAAACATGCACCTTCTTGATAGTCTTGACTATCACAATCAATAGGGTTTAAGGATTATGACTCCATCCATTTATTTTCCCTATAACATAATATCTAACCACATTATGAATTTATTAATGCATATATAATCCAAATGTAATATTACCACATGTGTCATTTTCCATTACAAAAGGTTATTGAAATAGTCCTTCTTTGTCAACCTTTATCAACTTCATGAAATCCTTTTGTCCTTGACTATAACATGTATTCTACCATTCAAACCTAAAGTTACAAACATAGGGGATTGACTAGAGCCTCAATGTATTTTTTAAACAATTAATTAATAAAAACAAACAATATATATTTGAGAAGATAAATAACACAATAAAATAACTTCCTTTATTCAAAATGAGTTATCCTCTATTACATTGCAATCCATGAATAAACTTTGTCAACCTTTTAGAAGTTTAATTTATTTATATCCAATTTTTCTCTCCTCTTGCAGATATGTCCTCTCTCCCTTTCTCCCTTACATGAAACAACTACTTTTCAACTTCTCTCCTCATCCAACTTCTATGTTGGTTTGAGTAGTTACCAAACTAGACTCTTACATCCAATGTGATGAGAGTAGTTAGATTATTAAACATGAATTTGTAATGTTTAACACATTTATGACTTAGAAATGAAATGTATTAAAATCTATTTTACATGAATCCTTGGACCCCTTCTCTCACCTAACCATTTCAAACCATGCTTATGGCCCTCCTTGGTTTAGTTTAAATATTTGAATTTTCAAATTTGCATTTTTGGAGGGAAAAATTCAAACTCACATAAAAATCAATATTATGAATCTAAATGACTTATAAGATAATAAATGGACCATATAGGATCCTTAAACTCATATATACTCTAGAATGGACTAACTATGACTCCTAACTACATATATCACTTCAAAAACACAAAATGGTGATCAACTTGATAGATGTTCCTACATCAACAAGGTTTAGGTGGTAAAATGTTTTTGATAGGAAGAGAAGTATTTTGAGGTTATGGTTGTGGAAGTGTATCCTAATTTGTGTTATAAGGTATGGTAGTGGTAGTGGTGGATTTGAGTGGTTGTTCATCAAGTGATGGTTTCTTTGGATTAGTGAAGAGATCTTTGTGGGTGATTTTGTGTCAATAATTTATGTTAACTGAATTCACATATTAAGAATTGGTATTATATTGGTTATAATAAAAATCAATTACACATATAACCTCATTTGAATGTTGCGGGTTGGAAGTGGAAAATGTTTATGGATGTTTAGAGGAATAAGGCTTGGTAAATTATTTCTTTTGAGAGGCATTAATATAATCATGATGATGTATTTCATTCACAACATCATTATTGAATGTGTCTCCTAACATAAAATAAATAAAAAAATTGAGAAGCCCATGACATGATTCTTGATAATGACCCACATTATCATGAAACCAAAAAAAAAATTTAGGATCATATCATGTAGGTGGATTGTTGGTGTAAACAAAAGGTTTAGAAGGTGCTAAAAGTTTTTTCATTTATTGAATAGTTACAGGTGCATTGGAATCTTAGGGATTATCTATTTTGGTAACACATGGTTATTTGAGGAGGATTGCTAGTTATTGTATTAGTGTAGTTTTATAAATATACATTGATGGTTTTAATGTTGGGTTCACATTATTTCATAAGAAAGTCTTTTTTTTAATCTTAATCAATAACATCATTTAGAGTTTGGGGAGAAAAATTTTGAACCTTATATTCAATGGAAGGTTTTAAGGTGGTTATGAATAGTTTGAATAAGTTATCACCAGTCATGTTATGGTTACATTTGTGATATATATATATATATATATATATATATATATATATATATATATATATATATATATATATATATATATATATATATATATATATATATATATATATATATATATATATATATATATATATATATATATATATATATATATATGAAATCATGAGTTGATACAGAAGGGTATTATTTAGCATTAATGAAATGGCTAAGACAATTTTTAGGAAGATCATTGTGTTGAAATTCCTTAACTATAAGACTGGCTAATTCCTCATGTTGCCATATAGAATGTTTAGGGAGACTATTATACCATTATGATATTTCTCTTATGAATGTTTTGACTAAAATTTTGGTAGTGGTAAAGGTATTAATTTAAATCCACTCTTTATAAAGATTACCAAATATTTTAAGGAAAGATACAAGGTATTTAGTCCCATCATATTTAATAGTTGGAGAGATATTTACAATATCAATAGAAATAATGAAGTGGTATTAATGTTTAACTTGAATATTTTGGAGTATCCTATTATGCATAATGGGTTGAGGAATGATATTTCTCATGATATCTCTAAGAGGTGTGGGATAAAAATTTGGTTATTTTGGGGTAAGAGAATAGGAGGTTGATTAGCCATGTTTAATAAATGATGTTGTATTTGCATAATTTGATAAGTATTATATGTTTTCATAATGTTAATTTGTTTCAAAATTTATGCAAGAATTTGAGAGGTTATTGGAGTTTAAAGGTGGATTTTTTAGGATTGGTAGGAGACATATTCCCTAACTTGGTATTAGGGAATGGGTTGTTAGTGTTTAAAATATTTCCTATAGGGTTATTGGTTAAGCTTGTGTCAATTTCCCTTATAGTGTAATAAGGTGATTTAAAGAAAGAATAATCTTGAAAAGTGTGAAATAGATTTGATCCTTTAGTATCATCAGTTTGAATAATTTGGACCATATTATGGTCCAAAGATGAGGGGTGAGAAAAAGTGCACCAAGAGTGAGAATCCTCTTGGGTAGCAAAGGTAGGAAAGAAATAACGTCCCATATATTATCTAAATGGATTAAAGTTGTCTAACAAGATTTTGATAGAGGATTTCATGATGCTGGGTATAAGAATCTAAGATTAGAAAGCTAAGGTGAAAAATAGGAAAAAAATTGGTTAGATACATAACAATATCGACCAAGAGGTGCAAATTTAACTAGGTCGATAGATTTTGGAGGGAAGGTCAACATAATTTTTTTAGGAAAGGACATAGTCAGATCAGTCAACTATGATCTATGTGAAAGAACTGAAGACTAACGTATGTGATAATGGGTCAAAAAGAATAACTATGTTCTATGAAAAGAAGATTGACTAGCATGTGAGAGACTAGGTCAGATGGGATGATTATGTCCTATATAAAAATATAAGTTGTAAGAGACACAATTGAGCAAATTGACTATGATCTAAAGGTAAAGATAAGTTTTGAAAAGTATGACTATAAATGATCTAGTGTTATTGTGTATAATAATTGAAATAAACATGCAAACAATTTTATCAATCCAATTATGATACAAATCACAAATATTACACTAACATTGGTTGATACAAGTTTTCTAATAAAAATATAATATCATAGTGAAAGTAATAAAAATAAAGATTCTAATCTATGTGGTCATTATTGAATGTTTTAAATTATCATAATTAGAAATATATGTGATAGAGAGTTGGCTATAAAGAAAGAACTCAAAAGGCAATCTAAGGATGGTTTCAATTAGTTAAGGTTGAAGTGGATTTGTATTGGTGATTGTACTGGATTGGTATTGAGGCCTACTCCTTTAATTCACAATCTCACAATGATAAGGGTGTCAGATGCTTTGACAATATATACCATCAACTACATATTTATACTCAGCTAGAAAATTGAGTCAACTTCCCCTTGGTGATGAAATCCAAGTAGGTAGAGCTTGGGTAGAACTTGTTTAATTTTTTTGATGTTATGTGGTTTGAATGTGTGTGAAAAATAAAAATAGTGTGACTGAATTGATAAATTTAAAACTTCCTATTTAGTCTATATGTGCTACTCTAAGCAAGCAAAAAACAAAATGAAAAGTGAATTAATTACTAATAAGATAAGTTAATTTTTTTAAGAGTAAAAGATTGGTTTAGACAACCATGTATGAAAATAATACATAATAGAATCAACTAGGTTGATGCTTCTTGTTGAATCAAGATCTAGAAGAACACAGTCGAATGAATCAACTGAGTCTTCTAGGAAATAAAACAAACTATAGAACTATGTCAATCTAGTCAACCTAGTTTGCATTAGGGTTACATTTTTATAAACTAATAAATATGAAAAATAAGACTATAAATGACTAATATGGTGAGAATGAACCTAATAATTTTTACAGATGCTTAAGTTACTATTTTTATAGTGTGTTATTTAGTTGATTGGTTTGTCTAAGTTTTAAAACTTGTATGTAAAGAAGCAAACTAAGTTGATTTGATCGATCTAGTTACCTATGGTTAAAAATTACTTGTATAGAGAAATATAGAGTCAATCATTGTGACTGTGTGTTAAAACTACACATAGAATGTTAGACTGAGTCGATATATTTGATTGCTTAATGTAAAAATAAAATATATAATAAATGATAATAACTTAATGTGTGAAAGAAAACCTAAAAGGGTTAGTTCATTTTGGGTTCACCAAAAAGTATATAAGGGAAAGTGAAGTTTATTTACAAAAAAAATCCTATCTTGGAGAAGATAAATCACACTAGCCCTTCTGCTTGTTAGTACATTTAGACAATCAAGGTCAGGACCAATATGGTTCCAATAGACCTAACTGAGGGGTCCTTTACCACACGATATAACTAGAGAGGGTTCCAAATCCTCTAGTCAAGTAATATCATGTGATAACCCTAGTTGGGTCCTATGTTTTCTTATAAAAGTAAATGAAAAAGTAATGTAAAACTAATCTAGTGCTCACCAAAGCATGTGGCACAAAATGGAGGTAATGAGCATAAACTTAATCATGAAAATAAAAATTATAATTAAGTCAATATAGATATAATCCTAATGCATGGACAAAGAAATACATTTAAAATCTATTATTTATGATACATATATCTACTAAAATAGAGGAGTAAGAGTTAGAGATACTTACCTTGAAGATGAACTCATCGAGGATCATTATATACCTTGGCCAATAGTTATTTTTAAGAGGTTTTTGTGGTTTACAAAGATCACTAAGATAGACTAGATCTAGGTTATATGACTTCTCCTAAGCATCTAAGACTTTTCCATAAGACAAGATTCTTCTTTCCAAGTGTAAACCCTAATAAATGACTCTTCAAGTAGAATGGTGGAAGAGTAAATTATAAAGAAGTGAAAATGAATGATTAACTCTATCTCTATCTAAAATTATGAAAAAGATTTATTTATATAACTATATCTAACCCTAAACACTTACAAAGTTTTAATTGAAGAGCTAGCCCAATTAATCTTGTACTTTAATAAATAAAGTAGTTAGGTCCTGAACTAGGTCGATCAAGGCTGACCTAATCCAATAACATGATTATATTTTAAGAACAAGGTTGGCATAGGTTGACTTTATTTATTGAATGGAAGAAAGAGGTTTTGTATTAGGTATGGGCTATTTGAGGTAATAAATTACTTGGAGGAGTATGTAAGGGAGGTGTCAAAGTTGAAGACATGTATAATCAAGTTTTTCTTAGGATTCAAGTGATGGTATAGGAAACAAAAATCTTACAAAGCACCAATGGTCTACCCACCCCTTTTCTAGCGCACCCGTTAAGGCATTCACTTTGAGACATTGAGACTCGACAAGTTCCTACAAGAGAGAAAGCATCAATAATTGATAAAGTTTAAAAATATTGTGTGTATACACAACCCATTACCTCATGTAGCTTTACAAGTGTACAAAAATCCTCTTAGATGACCATGTTCAACTTTCACATGTTGACACCCCAAACATTTTTCCATAAATCTAGTAACTTCAAGTTTCAAACTAAGCCAATAATATATCCTTTTAGGTTCATTTGTCATCTTCATGACACTAAGATGAAGAAAATGAGGTTCTTCATGCACTTATTTCAAAAACATATTCCTTAAATTACTAGACTCAAGCACGTAAATTTTATTTTTATGTCCAATTAAACCATCAGAATCAACAAAAAAGTCATACAATTTCTTTTCAAATGGATTATCAACCACATTTTCACTCAAATATTGGCAAAACTTATTAGAATGTTATTGTTCCAAAATTTTAGTTCTAAAATTGTTATATAAAATAGAAAAAATAGTGAGATATGTGCATCGATTGAGTGCATCAGTAACATGATTCTCCTTACCTTTCACATATGAAATATCCATATCAAAATTACTCATAAATTCTAGCCACCTATGTTGGCATGCATTTAGATCATCTTGGAAAAACAAATATTTTAGGCTGTGATGATCAAATTTTAACTAAAAATTCTTACCCAATGAAAAGTGTTTCCATTGCTTCAAAGCATGTATAATTTCAACAAGTTTCAAGTCATGAGTGGTGTAATTTTTCTCATGTTCTTTCAAACTATGTGACTCATTAGCCACAACTGAAAAATCTTGAGTTAACACACCACCCAAGCCTTTTTTGAAGTCATCATCTCATATTTCAAAATTACCATTAGGATCCTATAAAACAAGTATAGGTGTTGTAGTTAACATCTCGTTAATATTATAAAAATATTATTCACACTTAGAATTCCAAACAAACTTTTTAAGTTTACATTGCAAGGAAGTTATAGGATTAGCCAACTTAGAAATAAAATCAACAAATATTCTATAATAAGTATGCAATCCCATAAAATTTCATACTTCATGTATGTTTTTAGGAGCAAGCCATTCTTAGATAGCTTTAATCTTTGTAAGATCAACAACAATGCTAGCCTTAAAAATGATATGACCTAAATAGTGGATCTCAATTTGAAATAAAACACATTTATATAGTTTATCAAATAATTTATGTTGCCTTAACCTTTGTAGCACTAAACACAAATGTTTTTCATGTTCAATTACATTCTTACAATAGATCAATATATCATAAAAAAAAAACTAGAACAAACTTGTCTATAAAATCCCTGAATACACTATTCATTAAATTTATAAATGCAATGGGTGCATTGGTCAAAACAAAAGGCCTTACCATAAATTTGTAATGTCCATACCAAGTTATGAATGTAGTCTTATGAATGTCTTCATCCTTGATTCTCAGTTGGTGATAGCCTATCTCAATTCTATCTTAGAAAATATAGTTGTATCTTTCATTTGATCAAAAAAATCTTCTATCCTTGGTAAAGGATAATGATTATTGATAGTAACCTTGTTAACCATGCGATCGTCAACACACAATCATAAGATTCCATCCTTATTTTTCAAAAAGACCATGGTGCACCCCAAGGCAACACACTTGGCCTAATACTAGCATTTTCCAATAGCTCTTATAGTTGAGATTTTAGCTCTTGAAAATCTATTATATTCATATAGTAGGGTTCTTTAGATGCAGGGGCTACCCTTGGCATTACATCAATAGAAAAATAAAACTCTCTCTTAAGAGGCAAACTAGACAATTTTTTTGGAAATATATCCAATAATTATTATATAAATGGATATTCTTGGAGTGTTATTTCTATTACAAGTATTATTTCTTACATCTGTACAATATATAATTTACAACATTTATGCATTATTTTATTCAATTGTACAACTAATAGTAGCTTTCATACCTTAAGTTTCAATAAACCATGAATTATTATTGATTTTTCCATGTCATCACAACATTTAATCAATTTATTACAATAATATAGCTTATCTTTATGATACTACAACCAATCCATGTCCAAAATGGCATAAAAAGAATCAAGAAGAGCTAAAAATTAGTTAACTTGAGTCTAAAAATTGCTTAAGTCTAAATTCACTTGTTCAAGACACTTAGAAATTGACATTCTATTGCCTGAGTCAAAATCAACATCCCAACCATCCTTCAATGCCACAGGATTTAGTTTATAGTTATTCATTATTTTTGAATTAAAAAATAATCAGTTCATCCTGAGTCAAACAAAATTGAAACAAAAATATTATTTAATTTACCTCTGAATTTGATAGATGTTGCTTAATAAATATTTATTTCTACTATCCACAACTACATAAACCATGTGGTTAGCTAATTGACATGATTTTATATTGGAATAATCCTTGTAATATTGATTATCACCACATTCCTAGCATACTTTAGTTTTTTGAGGTGACATAGGAATGGTATTTACCCTAGTGGCAAGTATATTTATGCTACCTTGAGTCTGATTTCTCTTGAAATTTATAGATTTAGAAGAATTATAATTCTTGAAGTTTTTATTATGCCCTTTAAATTTATTAAAACCATTGGTACTCTTGGTAAATCTATAGTTTTAATCATATTTCTTGAAATTATTTGGCAAGGGGATAGATTCTTATTCTTAGACTATTGTATAGTCTACTTAAAATCTTGCCTCACCTTTTAATGATATTTATCTTTCTCATCTGCACTATGATCATATTAAATAGAAGTTAAATTCTTAGGATTGGTCATATTTATTTCATGCATCAATATCTCCTTCAACCCCATCTTAACTTTGGTTACTTTAGTTTCTTCATCATGCATATAGTTAACATGATGTAGAAAGTTTAAAAACTTATTTTCATACTTAGTTATAATCATATTATCTTGCTTTAATAGATGAAAATTAGTTATTTTATTCTCTTTAAAGTTAGAGATGAGATACCTCTTGATGAACTACCTTTCAAAAGTATACCAGATAAGAATAATTAGAGAGTAACCCTATAAAACATAGAGATGGTTCCACCAAATAACTGTAGCTCCTACTAATTGATAAACAACCACTCTTAATTTCACATTGGAGGACATATTATATAGATTAAATTACTTATGTAGGTGAACCAAACATGTATTATCTACATCACCTGATTCTTCACCTAAAAAGGTTTGTGGAGGCAACTTTTTCAATTTCTTAATGATAGCATCAACCACAATAATAGGGTTATCTTAAAGTTATTACTCACTAACTTCAATTTCTTCTCTAAGAGGAAATTATTCAGGTGTAAAACCTTATAAAGTGGTCAACCTTCATTCTTGGGTATTCATTTTGCTTTAAAGTGAATTAAATGTAGTCAATATTCCATTTAATAACACTTCTTGTTAACATTGGGATTATTTTCCTCACAGTTATGGGATAAAACATTACTGTCAACATTATTGGTAGGAGGTTCCTCTCTTATAGGATTATTGGCCATACAAAGTCTACCTATACCTCTACTTTTACTAGGGTTAACATCCTTTAGGTTGTTGTTTTCCATTCTAGATCTTGTTCTCACCATCTTGTGGTGAAACAAACAAAAAATCAATATGAAAAATAGCAAGTAACATTCCTTAAAGTTCCATCTATCAACATAACCATGTTCTAATACCAATATGTAACAACCCAAAATGTTTTTTTTCCTAATATCAAGATATAAACAATGGTGCAAGGAAAAAATCAAAGTTAAGCATATAAAATGTAATGAGATATGTTGAGTTGAACATGCCCCATTTTATTAAAAGTGGAGACCCTATGAAACTTTGGGTCATTTATCCTAGGACATACCTTACCATTTATTCCACATGATATAAAACCCTTTATATGAGTTTAAAGATTTGAAAGTCATTTTGGTCAATGATAAATATTAATGATTACCTTTTAAAAATGTTTCACTAATGTTTAAGTTCATTGGGTTTCTAATGATTTAACTATTTTAGAAGTGATCTTGCAAGGGGTTAAAATTCAAAAGTCAAGGCCCCTAAAACATAATAAAAAACTAATTAATTAATATTTATAAACCATAGTATTACTTTGTCTATGTCAAGAATCATAAATACAATATTATGATGTACCTTGATTTTAAGTAATAAAAGAGGGTCCAAGTTAGATTTTTTACTTAAGAATTTATGAATTTGGACTTGTCCCCTCTCTTTTATCAGGCAGTTTATTAATTATCATGTCATTTGAATTTATAAAAGATCCTAATGCCAAATCAACCTTGATTAATGCATGAAAACATCACACACATTGGTCACTTGATCATATGAAATTTGGCACTCAGTCATAGCATTTCAAGTTTAAAAGAAAGTTTGAAAGGTTTGTGACCCCATGATCTAAAGGGAGTCTACCAATTGGCACCTAGTCATGGTATTTATAGTTTGGAGAGATGTTATAAATGGGTTTATGATCCAATGAATCTATCATAACATTCCACTTGGTAATTAGTCATGATCTTCTAGTGATCCTATTATTTTCTCAAAGTCTCGTGACCAAGCGACCTAATGAGAATGTGCCACTTGTCACTTAATCATTGAATTTCAACCTAAACAATAGTCATGAACCTATAATGGCATGAAATATGGTGACCAATCATAGGCTTGATATCTTGACTATTTTTAAAGGTCTCTCAATAGAGTGATCCAATTGCATCATGACACTTAACACTCAGTCATGCCCTTCGCCCCCTCCCCCCATAGTTAAGGCATAATGTTTAATATCACAACACTAAAAGTATAGGATAAGGTAACACCTATGTTAGAGTATTATTAATGATGTCATGGAGATATCTTGGTGAGTGTATGAAGTGATTTTATATCCTAAGTGACAATGACAAAGTGTGCAATGTTCTTATCCTAGTGTGCTTAAAGTTGGCTTGGTTGATCTTCAAAGTTTGCATGGCTAAAGATGTTTAAGGATGAGTGTGATGATTTGAGGATGTGAAATGAGTCCTTAATATTTTTTATATGATTTAAGAGCTTGTGTACATAATTATAATTCATCTGATAGCCAATTATTTTCATCTAGGCATGTTAGGTCTAATGGCAAAAAATCTAAGTAGGTAGTTTGATGACATCACCATTGCCACATATGGATGATTCAGGTAGAAATGGTCATATGGGTTTGTTCATTATTATGCCTAGTTATTATTATATAAATTTTAGGTCACGAAATGTAGTGCATCAGAAGATATGAGGATGCAAAGCTGGATACTTAGATATAATTTAATGTATTCCCATAATTAGCCATACTTGTAAAGTGGCAAGAAGATCCGAGTAATAATTTTTATGGTGGAATATATCACACATGTGGACATTTCAGGAAAATGTGATCATATGGGTTTATTATTTTTAAGCCTAATTTATTTTTTATAAATTTTAGATCATGGATTGAAGCATGTTAAAATATATGCATGTTCAAAGTTGGTCTCCCAAACAAGTTCTAATCATAATTGGCTCTATGACAGAAGATTTTGAGAAGGCATTTTAATCGAATTATATCTCATATACACAAGGGTTTTAAGATATATTTATTATGTGGTTGGATTATAATATATGAGGATATCATCTAGTTCAAATTTGAGATCATGCATCAAAGTGCAAAGGAAGGTATTGAGGTCCAAAGTAGGCTTTCTAGGCAGATGAGCAATGGTCCCCATAGTTATATTTACATGATGTTAAAGATCTGGACCTAGTGGAGATCTAACAGCTCATGAGAGTTCATATAGATAATATATATGGCACATGTAGAGTCAAATGGGTCAATATGATAACTTTTTAGTAAAGTTAAAGTTTAGGATCAAATCAAGATCCAACAGTGTAGAAGCGATCGTACAATATTGATCTATCAATGCATATTGATCAAGATGGTAATAAGTATTTGAGGTTTAATCATTTATTAAAGGTATTATATATGGATATAATGGCTCAAAAGTAATTATACAAGTTGATTGAATGGTGAGTGGTGTTTGATAAGGCCCTGACTAATCTATGGAGATAGACAAAGCACGTGAAGTCAACATGACAAGATTTCATGAGATGAGGTCAAAGTGACAGAGGTTTAACGCTTGAGTATTAGTGCCTATGAATTAAAGTTAAAAAATTTTTTATGGAGTTAAATTGATCAAAATTTGAGAGGATATGATTTTTGAGAAAAGTGGTTGAAGTTTAACCATGACTGTTGTCATTTAAATATTCAAATTTGCAAAGGAAAAACTAGTCTATGGTTTTTGGACCATATCTTTTGATAGAACACAAATTTGCTCATGAAGTAAAAGGAAAAGTGGTAGAAGACTCTGTGACACATATAATGAACCTAATTTTAAGATCTAAAAATTTCTATAATAAAAAAATATTAAGGTTCTAATTTTACTATGTGTTTGTGCTTATTCTGCAAGTGACCCAAGAAGTATATTTGAGCTTGTTTTGATCTTGTTTCAATGTCTCATGATGACTTAGATATTTGGGTGTGTTGTAGAATCCATTAGGTTAATCTATACATATTTTTAAGGTGTGATCAATCTATCTTGAGTATGAATAATTTTTAAGAAGTTAATTATATATTTGATAATGGTGTTCTTATGTATAAGGTCTCTATTTTAGTTGTTTGAGCATACACAAAGGTGAGCTAAGATGGTTGTGATCATTTGAGGATGTCAAATGGGACATAAGGAGTGAACCCATGTATTTGAAATTAGTCTTGTGTTCTTTTTTTTAATCAATGGTGTGCTAAATGGGTGAATGGGTTCACATGAGACCTATAAGGGCTACAACGACCTTATTAAAAGGTGTAGTTCCTTAAGGGTGACCCATAGATGTTATGGAAAACCTATGAAGATTATATCAATATATGTATTAGTGTGAGATAAGCCTTAATGGATAAGACATGCTTAATGGTCGACTAAGATGGTGGTTATCATGCTTATTTTATAAATAGTGAAATCAAAGGTGGTGATTTCTAGACTACTAAGAGTTGAATAAAGTAGTGCAAGTTTGGATCCAATTGAAGGATATAACCTTTAAAAGAGAAGGTATATGTTAGTGAAGACCAATAGAGAGTGAAGAGGATCAAGCATGCTAGTCTGATCAAGGTGATAAAGATGATCACATAGGTCATTGGAAATAATAAGCTTAGAAGAGGCAAAATGGGTGAGTATGTTCAATAGGTTATTTGAGAGAGGCTTATGTGTGTGAATTGTGGAGAAAAAGAGGGGTAGAGTGCCCTATGGATGAATTGATGATAAGATTAATTTAAGGACTATTTTTATGACTTTTTGATCATAATTCTATTGGTAGAATAGTGCTCTTTCTATTTGAGTGTGAGCAAAGGCAAGGTGAAGACTGTATGAGCTTTGTGGTTGATTTGAGAGGCATATCAATATGTCAATTATGTGTATGAACATCTAGTGATGTTGTTGAAGCTATGATAGAGTTGTTGTGAAATATGAATTAAATGTGTAGAGTTGAATAGTAGGCCTAGTTAAAATATGTAATTTGTCCTAATTTATCTTTGTGTATTGGTTCAAGTATGTAATATACTTTGGACAACAAGGAGTGTTGAGTGAAGGTAAAGTGTGATAATTAGAGTTCCATCACCAGGTGTTGAAGACATAAATTCAAAGGTGGAGTTGTTCTAGGTGTTTTTTTGTTTGCTCAACATCTAAGGGTGTTGTAGCCTCCTTGCAAGGTGAAACTTGCTAAAGATATAATTATTGTGGCTACTCAACTAGATAGCTGTAAAAGATCCTTGTGGGATTGTAGTCTCACTAAAATTAAGAATGGTAGTTCCTTGATCATTTTTAAATGGCTTAAATTGTATATTGTTATTATAGGATAGTATTCCAATTATAGGTTTGAGTGGGTTTTATTCCCCAAGAGGGTTTCCCATGTATGTCACGTGTTATGTGATTGATATTGCATTATCTCTCTTTCTCATTGATATGAATGTTGTGTATGCTTCATGAATGCTTGTGGTAACTGATTAAGTGTTTGTAAAGATCAAAATTGAAGTTGGATTATTTAGTCTCATTGATTAAGCACCCCACTTAGTGATTGTACCTTTAATAATTGGTATTAGAGTGGGTCCTTTGGAGGAAGCCTAACAACTTTAAGGTGATCCTAAGTAGGTACAAAGATGTCTAAGTAGTTGAAGAAAGAAAATCAATAGTGTAAGGCTATGATCAAGGCACTTGAAGAATAGAAATGTACTTTGAAGAAATATGCCAAAGAGGATGAGAATGTTATAAATAATCTCAAGGTTCAGTTTGTAGATGCCAAAACAAGTTTGTGTTCAAAATAAAAGGACATTATGTTTGTTAAAGAAGTTTTCCATGATAGAGAAGAAGAAGTTGATCTAGAAGATGAGCTCATAGGCCTACTCGGTGAAATGAAAGAGAAAAATAATAAGAATCATAAGATGAGAAATACGATCAAAGGTATTAAAGCATAAGTCAGTTCTCTTGAGGGAAGTTTGATAGAGTAAGCATATAGAATATAGGATGACATGGATATAGAAGCTAAGAGTGATAAGGAGACTATCCAAGTTCTCATACGTTAGGTAATGGCTGAAATATCAAGTATAAGAGCTAAAGAGTATGAGAGAATTCAATTGGAAACTAAGATAGGTACATTGATGGATGAACATGAGAAATTTGTTATCAAGATAAGCAAGCTTGAAGAATATCAAGTCAAGAACAATGCAAGAAGGTCTGTTAGACAACCAAATGCTTCAAGAATGAAGTTAGTCAAGTATGGACATTCATGGAGCTATGATAGGAGTTTTTGGCCAAAGATTGATCATAGTTCAAATATATCAAAAAGTATGAATAATGTTATTTGTTTTAGTTGTCATTAGAGTGGACATATTGTTAGATTCTATCCAAATAGTGTTAAGAGATCTTCAAGGTATGTCAAAGGATATAGAACTCCTAAAAGGTTTGAAAAATGACAAACTGAGGTATGGGAACCAAAGGTAGTCATTACCAATTTTTCTAGCCATAAGGTTGATAAGAAAGTTGCTCTAGAAGGCTATGTTTCAAATCAAGATAAGCTCAAGGATCAAGTAGTTAAGATGGATGCAAAAGACAAGAAGGGTGTAACTAAGGTATGGAAACCTAAGTAGTAAAGAATACTATGAATAACATTGTTGAGTCCAAGAGTATTGATGGATTGTTTGACAAGGTGGAAAAAGGATCAAAAATAAAGGAGAATCAAGAGTTTTTATTGACAACATTTATTGACAAATCTAAAGAAAAGAATGAAGTCAAGGATTCAGTTAAAGTCAAGCAAAACTACAAGTTAGAGAAAGATATGGAAATATGGGATTCTCCTAAGTTTTGGGACTTTTAGTGTCTCTATGTTAAAGGGGTATCTCTATCTAGGATTCAAAGAGAGACTTTTCAGTCAGAAGAAGCTTGGTAGCTATCAAATTTTATTTGATGCGCTGGTATAAAAAGAAGGTATGTTTGTGCATACTTTTAATATATCTTTTATTGAAGAAAATAAGCTTTTGAATAATCTCAGTATCCTATCTTGATAAGGATTTAGCTTGTTGATCATGGTTTGGATGCTATGGTATAAAGTATTTGAAGACTTGTTGGAGATGTCATGTTCTTGATGAAGCATGAAGTTAGGGGGAGCTTTGTAATTGGTTAGGACCTAGGATTAGAGGATTGATTAGTTGATTCTGAGAAAGAAGGTGTAGAGAATCAAGTTTGTATGCTCAAGAGGATAATATTAATTAGATAAGGTCTTTGGTTAAGGGGGAACAATAAGTTCATGAGCCTATTTTAGAGGTTTGTAAAGGAACAATTGAGCAGGATCAGAATGGGTGTTTTTAGATGACATAATGAGTTTGATGCACTATCAAGAAGTGTTTGGTGCTCAAGAGGGTCTATGATTTTATGTGTTGTGCTCTAGGTTTTTTTGGGGTCTAAATGTATGCTTGTGAAAAATTGAATATTTTTGTGCGCTCTCAACTTTTCTCAATTTTTGGCTTAAGGACAAGTAGGTCTAAAAAGGGTTATAGGAAGTCTATGTTACCAAAGGTGTTAAGACAAAAATTTTGGTCCATAAGTGTGTGATGGATGTCTCTAGGTGTATAAGAAGTTTCAAGGATGTTTCATGAAAAGGTGATCATATGGGTTTATTTATTTTTTATCTTATTTTATTTTTGATAGATTTTAGATCATGCACTATAGTGCATCAAAAGATATGCATGTTCAAATTTGGTTTCCCAAATAAGTTCTAAGAATAATTGGCTCTGTGATAGAACATTTTGAGTAGGCATTTTAATGATGTTATATCTCACATGTGCAAGGGTTATATGAGATTTTTTAATATGATTGGATTATCCTATAGGAGGATATCATTTGGTCCAAATTTGATATCATGTGTCAAATCATAAAAGAAGTTATTAAAATCCAAAATATGACTTTTAGGTAGATGAGCAATGGTCCCCATACTTAGTAATATTTGCATGATGTTAAAGATTAAGACCTAGTGGAGATCCAATAACTCATGGGAGTTCATATAGAGAATACATATGGTGAGTGTAGAGTCAAATGGGTCAATAGCATAGTTGTTTAGTAGAGTTAAAGTTCAAGACCAAATAAAGATCCAATGGTGCACGAGTGATCATACAAGATTGATCTATCAATGCATATTGATTAAGATGGTAAGACGTGTTATAGGTTTAACAATTGAGAAAAGGTATAAGATAAGGATCTAATATCTCATAGTCAATCATACAAATTGATTGAATGGTGTATGGTACTTGATAATGACCTAACTAATTCATGGAGATTGATGGAGTGCATGAAGTCAACATGACAAGATTGCACAAGATGAGGTCAAAGTGACATAGGTTTAACGCTTGATTATTTATGCATTAGAAAAGATAAATGGATCAAAATTGATCAAAATCTAAGAGGACATGATATGCGAGTAAAGAAGTTTAACTATGACCGTTGTCATTTAAATATTCAAATTTGCAAAGGAAAATCTAGTCTATGGTTTTGGACTATATCTTTCGATAGAAGCCAAATTTGATCATGTATTGAAATGAAAAGTGATAGAGGACTCCATGGAACATATAATAAACCTAATTTAAATATCTATAAGTGTGTACATGTAAATATATTAAGGTTCCAAGTTGATTATGTGTTTGTGTTTATTCTACAAGTGACTTTAGAAGGATATTTGAGCTTGTTTTGATGTCTCATGATGAATTAGATATATGGGAGTGTTGTATACTCCATGAGGTTAATATGAATGGATTTTTAAGGTGTGATCAATCTATATTTATTATGAACAATTATTAATAAGTTGACTGTATGTTTGGTAATGGTGTTCCTGTGTATAAGGTCTCTATTTTAGTTGTTTGAGAATATGCAGAGGTGAGCTAAGATTATTGTGATCATTTAAAGATGTCAAATAGGACACAAGGAATGGAAAATTGTATTTTAAATTATTTTTATGCTCTTATTTTTTCTTGAGGGTATGCTAAATGGGTGAATGGGTTCACATGAGACCTATAAGGGCTACAAGGGCCTTATTAAGAGGTGTAGTTCCTTAAGGGTGACCCATAGATGCTATGACCGACCTATGAAGATTGTATTTAGCTGTCTTAGAGTGAGAATTGACTTAAATGATAAGGCATGCCTAATGGCTAACCAAGATGGTGGTTATAATGATTGCTCTATAAATAGTGAAATCAAAGATGGTGATTTCTAGACTAGTAAGACTTGAATAAAGTAGTACGAGTACGAAGCCAAGTAAAGGAGATAACCTTTTAAAGAGAAGGTACATGTTAGTGAGTACCAAAAAAGAGTGAAGAGGATCATACATGCTATTCTAAGCAAGGTTCTGAAGATGATCACATAGGTCATTAGACCTAATAAGCCTAGAAGAGGTAGAATGGGTGAGTATGCTCAAGAGGCTATTTGATAGAGGCTTGTGTGTGTGAATTATAGAGCAAAGGAGGGGTAGAGTGCCCTATGGATTATTTTATGAGTAGATTAATTTTATTAATATTTTTATGTCCTATTATTCATAATTTTATTGGTAGAATAGTGCTCTTATTGTTTGAGTGTGAGTGAAGGCAAGGTGAAGACTGTGTGAGCTTGGTGGTTGATATGAGAGGTAGATCAATATGTGTACTATGTGTATGACCATCTAGTCATGTTTTTGAAGCTATGATAGAGTTATTATTGTGAAGGATGAATTAAATGTGCAGAGTTGAAGAGTGTGGTTAGTTGGGATATGTAATGTGTCTTAATTGGTCTTTGTGTATTGGTTCAAGTATGTAATATGCTTTAGCCAATAGGGAGTATTGAGTGAAGCTGAAGTGTGATAGTTATAGTTCCATAATCAAGAGTTTAATACATCAATTAAAAGGTGGAGTTGTTCTAGGTTTTTTAATGGATATTTAACATCGAAGGGGGTTGCAACCTCCTTGCAAGGTAAAACTTGCTAAAGATCTAGTTGTTGTGGTTGCTCAACTAGACAGGTGTAAAATCTCCTTGTGGGATTGAAGTCTCACTAAAATTAGGAATGGTAATTTCTTTATCATTTTTATATGGTCAAAATTAGATCTTGTTATTATAGGACAATAGTCTAATTGTAGGTTCAAGTGGGTTTTATTCCCCGAGAGGGTTTCCTACGTATATCATGTATTATGTGATTGATCTTGCATTATCTCTATTGATAATTTATATGAATGTTTTGTATGCTTAATTAATATTTATAGTAACTAATTAAGTGTTTTTAAATATAAAAATTGAATTTGGATTAAATGGGCTCACTGATTCACCCCCCTCTCTCAGTGATTGTACCTCTAACAACCTATCACCAATTCATGCAATCTTGGATAGATGGATGTTATGTAGAAGCCACACAGTAGTTGGAACCAATAGGATGGTCAAAGATGGACCCCTTACCTCATGGTAATATTTGATCAACAAAATCATGAAACCTAGAAAAGAGTGATCTAATCAAAAGGTGACATATGGTAGAGTATTGCAATAGATAGGCTCATTAAGAATATCATATAAAAAAGTTACATGATAGCATGAGCCAATGAAAGCTTCCCACTTATAAATATAGTAGGGGTCCCAAGACCATGTTATCCCAAATAAAAATCTGTAAAACCATGCAACATCAAAAGGAGGTGCAAGCCAATTAAAATATGCCACTTGGTAGAATATCATGCAGCCCACTTGAGTAGCTTGATATTCTAAATAAAAGGCCAAAATGCATGAAATATTGACAAGTTACAAATATGTTTCAATTATGACACCAAAATGACACACACACACACACACACACACACACACACACACACACACACACACACACACACACATATCCACAAATTTCTATTTTTTGGTGTGAATTGAATGCTGATGGGGCTCATTTCAGTGGTTATAAAGCTAAGTCACCTTAAGGGAAAAATCAAGCCTATGATGAGAAGATGTGTGGACAAACTGAGAGCAGTGATTGGATAATATCCAAAAATAGATTTTTGAATCCCTTAGAACAAAAATAAAGAGACATCCCAGCTTTAAGTCAAATCAAGTTAAATATACTTTCCATTTATGACTCGTATCTTGTAGTTCGAAATTCTAAAAATCTAGAGTTTAAAGCTTGTAATCTTAAGGATTTACATTCACTTTCAATTACTATCTACTAAAGAACTTTGAATTGCTCTGTATTATTTTCTAATGACTTATTTGCATTCATTCAAATATCAAGACAATCCATGAGCTCATCAATCAAAAATTTCAAAACCATGGCTAAAGCAAGAATGTCTAAAACCACCAAGCCAAAATAAGTTCCATTCCTTTATTTGTATGGAATGAACATAGTATTTCGGGAGAACAATTTCAATTCCATTACATTAGACACTATAGAAAAACACTACAATGATTTATTCTACCATGTGGAGAAGACTGTAGACCAGGGTAGATGTAGGATAATGGTGGACAAAAGGGGGGTATAAAGCAACACTTTTTTTCTAAAATTAACAATAGTTGAACTTGGAGAGAATGTTAGAGACACTTCAAAAAGGAATTTGACAATGATGTAATAATATGAATTGTGGAATTTTGAATTTAGTTTTTAAATATATTCTTTTTCAATACCCAGATGATAAAAGTGTATGAAATAAATGCATTTATGACAATAGGTTGGTCATTTTTTGTGAAAAGATAAGAATATTTCATGTGTATGAACACACTTTTTTGAGTAAATGATTGAATTTTTGTATGAAATTTCATATATGGATAGGTGAAATATCGATTATTGTTGAGAATATTTTTTATTATATATATAATTTTTAAATAATTTTGCAAATTAAAACAACTAAAAATTTGAAATTGCAAGTGTACAAACACAATTTTTTGACCTTAACTTCATTAAAATCATTTTTTTTAAAGCATAATTGATAATGTGTAGATTGTTTAGATATAAGTTTTATAAAATTTTGATTAATATTCAAAAATTTATAAGGGAATTTGTGATGATATGTATACAGTCCATAATGAGGTATGTTATGTATAAATATAGTAATAATTATAAATAATATTCTAACATTAAAAAACTAATATATTATAAAACTACACTTTATCCTCTACCAAACCATATAATTTTTTTAAAATAATAAAAGCTGCCTGATCACTCCTAAATTTCCTAGAAACTAAGTGGGTTGCTCCATGACCAGTTTCAAACTAGATTCAGACCTCCCCAAACCTTTACCTAAGGTATATTTGGAGGGAAAACAAAAAAAATTGAAATTTTGAAAGGGTGTACACCCTTTACAAAAGGCATACGCCCTATGCAAAGGATTCATGCCATTTAAAAAGGGAGTGTGCCCATTCTAAAGGGTGTACACCCTTTTTGGAATGCATTTTTTTTACAATTCAAGTTGTTGAAACACACACACACACACACACACACACACACACACACACACACACACACACACACACACACACACACACACACACACACACACACACACATTGAAATTAGAGGTTATTTTTAAGCACTTTGGACTACAATTTTTTTTCCATGTTTGATGATTTTCAAGGATATATTTAGTAAAATAAATTTTAAGTATACGTTTACATTTAATTTTATATTGCATTTTATATTCTTATGCCCTTTGATCTTTTTTTGGCTTGTGTTTGACCTATTTGGTTTTTTGCAAGGACATATTCAATAAAATAAATGTAGTAAATATAAGTTTATATTTAATTTTATGTTCTTATACTTTAAATTTATTTTACTAAATATAATAAATTAGGTCCACTCAACATATTTTGAAATTTATTATAGAGTTGTAGGAGTTACCATTTTGAAGTTAGTTTTTCAAATTCTATTTTAGTCAATACTTAGTTTTCAAAATTTTAGAATCAAAAGATAGAATGAGAAATGATGTTGCAAATCATGTAACATGTGTAATAAATATATAAAATTAATTATGTCACATATTTTACCTAATTGAGTATGACATACCTACTTTACCTACTTGAGATGCTCTGCCTGATTAAATACCTGAGCTTGAAGGTGGATTCTTAAATAATTTGTTATTTTTTCAATCAATGGGTCTATCATATGCATAAATGACTAACTTGTACTATGTAACTTATAAAATACCTATAGTCATGATAAGGTCACTCATACATGACATATATCACATACTTATTACATATATGTATGCATTCACTCTAATATGACATCTACCTGTAATCATGATACAATAACTTATACTAGACATGAATATAGCTAATCGTGCCCTAATAGACTCCATTCAAAATAGAATAAATAAAAACACCATTAAAATTTAGTCTAAAAATATACCATTCACTTTAAAATTAATGTTAGATACATGTTCAATCCATGCATTCTTTAATTCCAATCTCATGCATTATTCTAAAGTCACTTAGAATAAAGTCATATTCTAACACTCTAAATTCACATAGGACACTCTTTTATTGACCCTTATAATCCTTAATCACTCCCTTATCAACCCTAATATTCAATTATCATCCCTATTCATTCTCTCACCAATTATCATTATCCCTCATTATCCCTAATCACTCCCTCAATGGCTATCATCATCCTTCATTATTGCTAATCACTCCATCAACCCTCCCATCCCTAGTCACTCCCTTATCATCCCTCATTCTAATTGATCATCCTTAAACACTAATTCATCAAACCTAATCAACCTTAATCATACCTAATAAATCTCTCATCATCCCAAGCATCATCCCTAGTCACACACTCATCATCCCTCATAATCCCAAATAACTCTCTCATTAACCATCATCATTTCTTATCATCCCTAGTCAATCCTTCATCATCTTTCATTAGACCCATAATCATCCCTAATCACTCCATAATTAACCCTCATCATACTTAATAATCCCTAATCACCCCCTCCTCATTTATCCTCATCCCTCATTATCCTTAGCCATTCCCTCCCTCATCATACCTAATCACTCTTTCATCATCCCTAGTCACTCCCTCATCTAGTAGAGTGTGTTCTAATCTAGTAGTTAGTATAAATTTGTTTAAAATTGAAAAATATATTTTTTAGGTGAATCTTGAATGGTGTTTCAATTCTTTTTGTTCTGATTGGAGTGTACTAGGGTGGTTATTCTCATTCATGTCTAGTATATTAGTCATGATGGATTACTCAGGGAGATTGTTGAATATTTACATGGTGGAAATAAGATAATATCCTCTTTTCAATTTCATGGGAAAAAATCATTTTGGATGATGAGGGATGATGAAAAATGATGATAGATAAAAAATTACCTCTTTGCACTTACTTCGTATGAGGTGAAATCCTTCTTCTAGACATAATTATTTCCAAATCATTGAGCAAAAGGGTTGAAGCATTTTGGATATTATCATGTTTGTGATTTATTTTCAAAGAATGATGTGTTCATGAGTATAAATTATTAGCATTTATGTCACTAAATTTGTTATGGCATGTTTTCTCCTTGCATTGAAATCTTTGTGCTTGCATAGGAATTATGATTGGAAAGTGGAGAGGGGGTTGAGCTAAACTACCAATGCTTGCATCATTTCTATGTAGTGTGGTATCCATAATGTATGTTTAATTATTATCATTTAGGTTTCATTTTTATGGTTTTAGGTTAAGGGTTTAGGGTTCAAAGTTTATATTTTAGTGTTTGGAGTTGATTATTTAGGTTCTAACATTTAGGTTTTAAGGTTTAGGGTTTATCTAGTTTTAGGATTTAGGGTATTTTTTTTTGGGTTTGATGTTTTATGGTTTAGGGTTTAGGGTTCAAATTTCAAGGTTTAGGGTTTATTTCTTAGGGTTTCAAGATTAGGGTTTAGTGTTAAGATTTTAGGGGTCAAGGTTTTAGGTTTAGGGTTTAGGGTTTGGGGTTTGATGTTTAGGGTTTAAGGTTCATGATTTTGAATTTTGTGTTTAATATTAAGGGTATAGGGTTAAGTTTTTATAGTTTAGTGTTTAGGATTTATGATTTTAGGCTTATGGTTTGGGATTTAGGGTTAAGGTCTTAAAGTTTAGGTATTAGGGCTTAAGGTCTAGGGTTTAAGGTTTTAAGGTTCTATGTTTAGGGTCTAGGTTTTGGGGTTTAGGTATTATTGTTTTGGGTTTAGGGATAATGTATTAGGTTTAAGTTTTCAATGTTTATGGTGTTTAGGATTTAGGTTTAGTGTTCAAAATTCATGGTTTATGGTGTTTATGGTTTGGGGTTTGGGTTTTAGGGTTAATGGTTTAGGTGTAAATGGAATGTACTAGGGTGATTAGCTATATTTGTGTCTAGTATGAGTGACTATATCATGAATACAATAATATGTCATGTATGAGTGATAACATACCTACATGTAGTACTAGGTATGGGGTAGATGTAATGTTTGAATGACTATATCATTATTATATGTATGTTATAAGTTAAATACTACTAGTTAGCCATTTATGTATATTGATAAACCCAATGAATAAAACCCACAAATTATTAGGAATTCATCTTGAATCCACCTTCAATCCTTTCACATGAATGTCCCTAGTCACTCCTTTATCTATATAGGTTAGAACAACCCCTATCCTTTCAAGATATGGCTTAGACAATGCCCCCTCTCCTTTATCTATATAGGTGATAACTCAAGATCATGGTTTATGGATATAGGTTTAGTATTTATAAATTTAGGGTTTAAGGTTTATGGTTGATGGTTTAATATTCACATCTTAGGGTTTAGTTTATAGTGATTAGCATTTATGGTTTAAGTATTAGTGTTATGGCTTATGGATTAGGATTTAGGGCTTATAATTTATATTTTATGCTTAAAGGTTTAGTATTAATGGTTTATGGCTCAAGGGACCAAGAGTTTAGCTTTTATGGTTTGGGGCTTGGTGTTTTGGGTTAGGGTTTTAGGTTTATGGTTTCACACTTAGGGTTTAGGGTGTAAGGTTTAGGGTTTTGGTATTGGGGGTTTGGTTGAGGGTTTAGGGTTTAGAAATTAGTGTCTAGTATTTAGGGTTTGGGATTTAGTGTTTGGGGATTAAGGCTTAGGGTTTAGGATTTGGGGTTTAGGGTTTATGGTTTAGAGTTATGGTTTTGGGTTTTTAGTTAAGTTTAGTGTTTAGGATTAAGGGTTAAGGGTTTATAGATTTGAGTTTAGTGTTTAAGGTTTTGGGCTTTCAATTTTTGATTTGGGTTTAGAATTTTTAATTTAGGAGTTAATGTTTAAGGTTTATGACCTATGGTTTATGGTTTTAGGATTGGGGTTTAGGATTAAGGACTTACATTCAGGTTTTAGTGTTTAGGGTTAAGGGCTTGCATTTAGGTTTTATTATCTAGGGTCTAGGGTATAAAGTATAAGGTTTAATGTTTAATGTTTATATGTTTAGGGTCTTTAGTTTAGGATTTATGAATTATTTTTTTTGGCTTAGGGCTAATGTATTATGGTTAAGGGTTCAATATTTAGGTCTTAGGGTCTATGGTTTAGGTATATATTTAGTGTTCATGGTTCAAGGTTTATGGCTTAGGATTTAGGGTTTCAAGTTTAGGTTTTAATGTTTAAGGTTAGGGGTTTTGGGTTTGGGGTTAATGGTTTAGGTGGAAATGGATTGAATTAGGGTTATTATTTGCATTCATGTCTAATATGAGTGACTATATGATGACCACATGAAGATGTCATGTATGAGTGACTAAATACCTACATGTAGTACCATGTATGTGGTAGATGTAATGTATGCATGACTATATCATTACTATATATATGTTATAGGTTGAATTATTTAGGCTATTCATTTATTTATATTGATAGACCCACTAATTAATGTTCATTTTCTAAGTTGAGAACAAGGTTGTTAATAAGATTCTAGGCAAAGATAGCAAACTCCAAGTATAATACATATCCAACTTTGTTGATTGAGTATAATTTTTTTATGAAGGTCCAATGTTATTATGTAAAAACTATAGAATAATTACAAGTAAAGTGATTCAAATCATTTGACAATTAAGTCAAGTCAATATCCTTCCAAGTAAGCAGATTAAGCCATCCAGACCTAAAGAGTAGAGTTTTCATTGAATTCTAATTCTTAAGAAAGCAATAAAAGAAATTAGTTTCTTATCCTTAGAGATAGTCTCCAAACATTTTAATAAATCTTTATAAGAATCATTTGATGAGCTTATATTAATAACACATTTTCAAGACCAAACACACCCATACATAATATTGTAGCAGTGCTTAGGAATTAGTCAACTTTTTGGGCACTTTTGTGATCTAATTGGTGTTTTGAGATTGTGTAAAGACACCGATGAGTCTTGTATAATTGATTTGATATTTTCATTAAGTTTTTGAATTGAATTAGTCCAAAAAATAAGGTAGTTTTAAACCTCTTTGTATCAAGTCTTTAAGGGGTAGAATTTAGCCTAATAAAGGGTAGATTTGTTGTCATCTAAGTTTTGAGTTGAAGTTCTTCATGCACTAAGAATATTGAGTCAAATAATTTTTGAAACCCTTGTAATGTTGTTCAAAGAAGTGAGGATGCATAATTGAGTGCTTTAGGAGTCAAAGATGGGTTTTTTCTTGAAGGTAGATGACTAAGTACCCTATTTTAAGCCATTGAAAGTGTATTTTGATCTAAATACATAGGTGAATAATTCAAGAGATAATACTAAAGAATAATGTCATTATTATTTCAACACCAATACTTAGAAGACCTTTTGTGATAGACCAAGAGATAATTTATGGTTAGGAAGAGACCTAATTGCAAGTAATTTTCTAGAGGACCTTCAAGTAGACCAAGTTGATTAAGTGGAGTACTTATTTTGACACAATTAGGGAATAGTAAATATTAAGTTATAGCTTATGTGTTTAGGTAGGGCATACTCCTTGATATAAATCCATGGCTTGGTTATTTGACTAGGTAGAGCATACTCAAGTAGATAAAGTAGATAGGGAATACTTAAGTAGGTAAAACAAACATGTAATCCTCAATGGTATAGATCTATTACATACATAACATGATTCATAACATTTTTTCTCATTCTATATTTTGATCTTGAAGTTATAAAAACTAATTATTGACTCGAATGAAATTTGAAAAACTAACTTCTAAATGGTAACTCCTGTAGAAATCTAAATTTGGCCACCAATAACCCCCAATCAAGCTTTTGGCCAATTTACACCCAAAATGCACAATTTAGTGTAAAAACACAAAAGCATGCTAAATAATATGAAAATGGCATATTCAAGTGCTTATTTTGGCTAGGGTATCCATAAATGGGGTAATGCAATCTATGGGCCAACTAACTTTGATCATATCATTCTGAGTCAAAATGACAATTTTGCACTCAGGTGCTCTGGATTGCTCTTTCCTATAAAATATTCTACACAAGATGCATGCCTTTGTTATTTGATATTGGTAACTTTATAAATAGGAATATGGTTCTAATGCATCTGATAGTGCCTTCCAATTACAATCTAGTCAAATTTTGGACCAATAATAAGGCATTCTGATTAAGTTGAGTGATTTGTGCATACAGTGCTTAATCATGCTTAAGAGCTAATTAACCCAAATCAAGGACTAATAAAAAAATTCCATGGAAACTTGTTGAAAACTTATTTTTGGAAATGAATATTGAATATATACATCATCAGGTGACCTCATTTCTTGGGAAGACATCCCTAGGCCATAAATGCCAAAAACTATCAAGATTCATGCCCTCCATGCCTCATCAATGCCTTCCATGATGCCCTCCATGCATTTTAATTTCTCCTTATTCCAATTTCATGATGAGAATAATTACAAACTTAATTACAAAAATTTAATTAATCCTTAAACACACATCTCTATCTTAGGATGGACAGTTCAAGTTAATTCTAGACATTCTCAAAAATCTATAAATAGGAGACCTTACCAAATCATTTCTAAGCTATTTTGGTTCAAAGTTATAATGCACAAATATATTCAAGAAGCCATTACAATTAGTGTTACCATGTCAAATTGATTCCAAGCTAAGCCAAACCATAAGCCAAAGGTGCCAAGGAGAGATAGAGGTAGCCAAGCTTCCATTGCCAAGGACTTTATGAGCACAAACTAAGCAAGCCACTACTACAAAGGCACTTGGAGCATTAAAGAAATGTGAAGGAATTTTTGAGTTTTATTCCTTACTTTTTAGTTATGTTTGTAATTTTTTTTTGTTAACTAATCTCTCCCTAGTGTCTAGGCCTAGAGATGTTATGCTATTAGGGTGTTTATTTCATTTTGTTTTCATTTTGGAACTAACACCATATTAACCATCCTTTCTTGAGTCAAATTTATAGATCACATTATGTCACACTCAGTGGGACTACATGCATCTCAAACCTAAATAATATCATTTTCCAACTCTAAAATATTTATTTAGACCCTTAAAACTCTTACAAATTGATTTTCTAACTTTATTTTGTCATTTTTGGTTGCCACAGTTTTACAAAGTAACCTACATCGGTAAGTAAGACTAACATCAATTACATGGCTTAATCGACATCGCTTAGCAAAAATGACATTAGTTATATTTTAGTTAGCCAAGGTAACCATTATCAGTTGTATATAACTGATGTCGATCACTATGTTTTTCCAAAAACACAGACCTGAGAGCTATCTTTCCAAAGTTCATTATTTCAAAACAAAAAAAGATTTAAAGCTAAAGGACATGCTAACATTTTTGATATAGGACCAAGCTTGATATTTGTTTAAAACATGTTTAAATCACCTTTTCATGTTCAAAAATCAATTAAGAACCTTGTTTTGGTGTTTAACAAAGGATTTATATGCTTTGGTGAATGTTTCAAAGTTGGCAACTAAGACCAAGGGGTCAAATGAACACCACCAAATCTTTCAATTTGGGTTTAAATTTGAGCACTCTTGTCAATTCTTGTTTGTAGTAATTGTTTAATCAAATTTGTGTTTAGAAAAAAGAGGAATGTTGTGTGTATGTTCTTCTAATTGTCCCTTATAGGGAACCCTTAGAATCAAAAATGCCATTACTATTGCAAATAGCCTAGTCCAAGGCTTAAAAAAAAGTCATCTAAAGCACTCCCCAAAAACTCATTAAAGTTTGGGTGACCTTGAAAATGACCCTAAAGTCTTTCTAATTTCATGATTTCATTATTTTTATGCATTTTGGCTTGCAAGGGGGACTTCATCACCTCTTGTAAGTTCTTTCGGGAAGCTTTGACCCAAGGTTTCATCTCCTGACATTGAATTCATTTACCTCCTTTGGAATTGAACACAGGATGTAGTGGCACTTTGGACATCGCGCTACACTGAGTGGATAGTAGGATGTAGTGGTTGTAAAAAGGACTAGACCTTTTTGTAACAAGCTAAGTGATACAGATCCAAAATCTATGCTTTTATTTTGCATTATTTGGCATGAAAGTCATTGTACAATTGATTCCCCTACATCATTTGAAAAATTATTAGATCTTAGACAAATCCTCACTTGCCATAGAAGTATTATTGGTGCAAGGTGCACCTCAAGGTCCATGTCATAGTACTATCATTTGAGAGAGGGGGTTGTAAAAACCCTACTATATAATGCACATTTACTTTTAGATGACCACTTAAAATCCTCTCAAATGATGTATATTGATGGATTCTAATAACACCAAGTAACCTTGTCAGTTTAGGATCTAAGAATGATTAATTAGTTGGTCTTGTCCTAGTTTAAAGTCTTGTTTGGAGTCAAAATTCGGTGTAAACAAACAATCCAAACCAAACACATAGTCCAAATTTTCCTTTAAACAAAGAGGCATTATGATGTCTACATTAGATCATCAATTTGCCTTGTTCAAAATTTCATCAAAAGCTTGAGAGTTATATCATCCATTTTGACATAGTTATGCTACCCAATTGAGTCTAGATGTTTAACAAAGTTGTTTAAGTCCTTCACTTATAATCTAAATTCAAAATTGCACCTTTATAAGTTCATAGGGTTGATGTGTTAAGTGGGTTCATCATTTTCACTAAACTTGAGGGAACTTCGGTTTAATTTCTAATTTGGATTGAAGGCCATTTAAGACTCATAATAATTATCATCACTTGATAGAATTAAGCCATTTCATGCTAAACACTTGCACTTTGAGTCTATACACCACAACATTTTTGAGTCAAGAAAAGTAGTGTTATGCTATCAAAATTGTAGGAAAATGTCTTTGCCTTAGAGAGTTTTTGAAATAAACCTTTTTGTCACATATTTTGGGTAGTATAGTGTCATTTCTCTGCCCAAAACATTTTAAAGATTGTTTCATAGACCCTCTTGCATAGAGTTCCAAATTTGCTCCTACATTTTTAGACCAATCCAAGCGTAATTTTTGTGATCTTTTGTCTAAAACAGTTATACTGTTCACTTTTGTCTAAATTTTTTGTCAAAAGAACCAAGTTTTATACCATTTTTGTGAGAAAATAAACTATTTCTAAAGTCCCTTTTGTTTCATACCTTATACCTAGTTGATCAAGTTCATGTCCAAGAATCAAATGCCTAGTGTTTGTTAGAAGTGTTTCAAATTTGTTAGATTAAAAATTTCATCTATTTTCAAAGTCTAGCTTTTGACATCGTTTGGCCAAAATTCCTAACACATGCCTTATTTGAGCCTAGATTTTGATGCCACATTTATCCAAAAGACCTAAAAAAAATAAATTCTTAGATTAGCGTTATTTGAAACACTTCAACCTTAGAGTTTGACATTTTGATTTTAGGTCCATTTAGTTGTTTATCTTTATGTGAACAGTGAAATGTTAGATACTTCATGCTAGCTTGTTTCCTCACAAATATTTGCATAAATTTTTTTATTCTTTTGATGAATCTAGAACAATTTGGGACATGATCTATTTTAGATATTGTCTTTTTTAGAGTTTGTATAACTCTTTGACCTTTTATCACAAAACATTGACTATGGATCCCAACATGTAATCCTACACATGTAGTGGACTCATGCATGATTTGGGGATTTGTAATGTGGTTACATACGAATAAATGGTGCAAGACTCCTATGCAGATAATATTGGTTATGAGATGGATTCTTATCCCTCTCATAATATTCAAACAAGGTCACAAATCCAAGATCTATTGGCAAACTATCTGGTTAACACACCACCTTACTCAGAATAAGAACAATACCTATAGTGGATGAGCCAGTACTTCAATAATCATATTCTACTAATATGGATTCCACGTATGATCCATTTTTTTTAGAGTGACATTTGTTAGAGAATAAAAATGAGATTTTGGTTAGAGCCATAGAGGTAGGGGCCAAGTTTCCAATAGACTTCCCCCATGAAAATTTACCAAGTCTAGTAAAAGTGCCCCATAATATAATTTATGATCAACAAGCTTCTTCTAGCAATCTTATGGCTCTAGTCCAAACAATGTATCAATACCCCAATATATCTGATCGAGGAAAAAACATCATGGAAGATTACTTTAACCAAATTCATACAATGTATCAAATCTACCTGAATCTAGCATGTGATTTCAATCAGATGAACATGGTAAGTAGGCCTCTTATTGACCTAGTTCCTTCAACAAGAGTGTTGATAGAGTTAACTAGACAAGAGAATTTGAATTCTAATCCATTTATATAAACTGCTTCGATAGATAACTTGATGCATATGCCCATTATTGAAGAAGTGTCTTCAGCCTATACATAAAATAGTGAGCCAAACATATTAGACAATGTGAAAAAAACATCCAATCTTGACCAAAGTGGTACTAACAAACATACAATTAGCCAAAAACATGTGCCTATAGTTAATCCTATGAATAGGTCATCATACTAGGGAATAAGAGTTTCTACGGCCCAACCTCAACTGACTGCTTCCTCAAGTGTACAACCTATGGGATTAGGTAATCAAATAATGGCTAATGTCATGTCTCAATGATAGAATGTGATGAACCCTACTCCTCCTCAACAAGTAATGAGTAGTGTTCCATAAAAATAGGCACAATCTAGTCTATCAACACAATAAAGGATAAATACATTACCACCTCAATCAAGGGTAATGAATGTTCCACCTCACCATATAATGATGAACGTACCTCTTCAATTATAGACTAATATGCCAATCTAAATCCAAGAAATGACTAGTCAATAATATGCAAATATGGGTTAGTGATAGATGCCAAATCTGCAACCTACTTTCACTTCCTCATGGGGATTCATGAAAGAAGGAGGTCCCCATGTTTCTTAGGTACCTACTAAACAACCATTGGTTCAAAATGTACCACAAATCTAGAGTCAAGGTCTTGGTCCATAAGTTCCCACTCAACAACAAGGTTTGATTAGTCAGTAGCATGTCCCTTTTCAACCATAGTAGGTACAATATACTTATATCCCTCCATCCCAACCACAAAATATTCCAAGTCAACCCTTTATCGCCAACCCAAACCAGAATATCACACAACCAAATGTGTAATTTCAAATACATCCTAATCCACATATATGTATTCTTGGTCCATTCCCCAACCAAACCAATGTACCCCAATAGATATCTCTATCATACCCTGGTCAAAGTGTCCCACTTGTGACCTCCCAACCATCAATCCTAACCAAGTTCCTCCCTCGAACCAATATTCCTTCTAGTTTCCTATCCTAAGAATTGAAATAGATGAAGGATGCAATTACTACCATTCAAGCTGGTAAATAAATTAAAATTTTCAAATTAGATGACGTATGTTCCTATCCATTCAACATGGATTATTTTCAAATACCATTTATTCTAGGATATGAACCATCAAATTTAATAAATACAAAGGGAAATGTGACCTTAAGGCTCATTTGATCGAATTCTTTGTCATATGTCAACCAGTGGCATATAACAACATATACCTTTCACTATTGTTTCCAAGGAGCTTGGTTGGGTAAGCCTTGGAGTAGTTTTTAAAGTTTCCCAAAAATTTAGTAATGGATTTAGATGATCTTTCTAATAAGTTTGTGTAGCACTTTTCCTATAATCTCGATCATGATAATTCATTAGTGGAATTAACACAAAAAAAGTAAAAAGATGGTGAGAGTTTTTAAAGTTATTTACAGTGATGGAGAGCCCTTGAAAGATATTTTACTCACAATTTACTAGATAAACAATTAGCCTCTATGTTTATCAAAAAAATTCATAGTGAGATAGCTTACCATCTAAAACTACAATGTGCACATATGTTCAAAGAGATCATTGATAAAGGTTTATTGATTGAGTGGGTGCTCATCAATAAAGGAGTTATCAAGCTTAATTAAACTAATCAAAATGAATGTACCAATCAGGGAAATGACCAACATCCTATTCAAGTGCTAGCATCACAACCATCATAGGCTAATAACCATGAAAGACCAAATCAATTCAACCGTAATATGAATGTTGTAGGAAATGGAGTAATTGAGTCCCATCATGTCCAAATGATGCAAACATCATCTACACCACTTTTTTAGCTTACTCCTACCTACAAACCTCTCCAACCAATGCCACAACCTTAATAACCAAAATTTGAACAATAAATATAGCAACTGTTACCATTACAAACCCATCCTCCTAGAAGAATCATGCCTGCACATCATATATTTAGTGACTTAGGAGAGCCTATTGAGTTTATATTTTGGAAGATTGTTTCCACTAATCCAATTAGTTGGCCTATACCAAAGCATTATCCACAAGGCATTCCTTATCTTGATTGGTACCATGAAAATGAATTATGTGACTATCATCAGGTCAATGGGCATAATCTATGAAGATGTGTCCAAATCAAGCATTTGATTGAGACTATGTTGGAGAATGGGGATATAACATTGGATAATGGTACTTCCACTTCTAATCAAACTCTTGGGATTTATCAAAACCCCTTTCCCCAACATAAATAGTAACAACATAATCAACAACAACAATAACAACAATGGCTAGTGTAGCAACAAAATCAAAGGTTGAACCAACATAATCAATAAAATCAACAGTAGAACCCACAATGATAGAACAATAGATAAAACCAAGGTTAGAATGGTAACAACCAACAAACATACCATGAAGTTGCACATGACTACAATAGGGTTTTACGTCATATTTTAGGGAGTAGCATTAATACCATCTTCATTAATCATAGACCAAACACTAATCAACCTAGACCATTGCTAAACAACCCTATTCAGCCAAATTATATGTATAATCCTTCTTTGACCAAGGAATGCATATAGGCAGACTAAAAAACTAGGACTTCCCCTTTTGGACCTTATATTGATAATTCATTCTTGCCACGTGACCACATGTAAGTACACTGGTAACCAAGACTTATCATATCTCATCCCACACCATTCCCAAAATTTGTTAGTAATAATGGTCCAGTATTTAATCTTGAATATAAAATCATAACTTAGAGGTCAAAGATTACTATCCCAGGCCCACAACCATCCACTACTTTTCATATCATCCAACCAACCATTCAACTTTAGAATAAACCATTCATTACTGACCAAGATAAGAAATTTGATATTGTGGAATAATTGTAAAAGACACCAATACAAATTTCCATTTTAGATTGGTTTTGAATGTCAATAATCCATAAGAACATATTGAATGAGTTTTTGACCCAATCCATTGTTGCTAGTGACATATCCCCTGGTAAATTCCAAGCTTTGGTTGGACACCTACCTCTAGCCCAATAAGTCATGTTTAACCAAAGTGATATGTCTTCCCTTGGCCCACTCCATAATAATCCATTATACATAGAAGTTTATATAAAGTGACATAAATTGAAATGTGTCCTTATAGACAATGGATCAGGCCTCAACATAGTGTCTCTAAAGCTCATCAATATTTTTGGGTACACAATGGTAGATTTCTAGCCAAAAATAATAACTATCAAAGCCTATGATAATTAGGAAAGAAAATCACAAGGAACTATTAGTTTTCTAGTTATCATTGGGCCTTTGACCCATGATACACTTTGTCATGTGATTGATCTTGAGTTATCATACAATATGCTTCTAGGTAGGCCTTGGTTATATTATATTCATGCAGTCCCATCAATGCTACACCAATGTATCAAGCTTTCCCACTTAGGGATGGAAGTGAATATTTTAGGAGATTTACATCCATATGAACACTAAAGCATATTGAGGTCAAATTTCAAATCTATAATTATCAATATGTCATGAATCCAAGTTCCAAGTAGGATAAAGGAAAAGTTATACTTATTGATCCCTCACTGGATAATTACATAGATCCTAATACCTTGGATTACCTTTCCCACATGCTACTTCCTAAAGATTATAATCATTTCACCATTTTAAATAATGGATCAAGAGAGTATGTAACCCATGATACATTTCATATTTCCAATCTTCCTCAAAATTGAAAAACCTTTGGGTGACCTAAAGTCACCCCACATATGCATTGGCAACAAAAGAACAAAGATAAGGGACCTATCACATTTGTACCAACATTTGCCCCAGGACTTGACCCTCTTGAAGGGGATGAATCATGGTTATATAATGATAACCAAGATGATTGTTATAAAAATGAAAATTATCCTATTCCCAATAAGATCATGGAGCATCACAATTATGAAGAAAGAAGCCTCAAACCAAATCATCAAGGAACCATCAAGCCAATTTCCATGACTAAATATGAAAGACCTTATGGAATTGAATTTAAATCTCCTGGGGGTGACCCCATATATCTTATTCAAACTCCATTACTAATGACTAGTGATGATGAAGCCAACAGTGAAGCAGAGTTTGATCATAGCCTCACCTTTGATAACCTAGCTAAAACCAACCTGTTTGATAACAATGCCATTTGTACCCTTACCCTAGCCATTTATTGTAACCCTTTGCCATTATATTATCCCCAACTGATAGATTGGGACCAATAAGAATCTAGTCAACCAATTGATGAGTTTTAGAATGATGAGGCATTTTGTGATTTCTTAAGCTTTAGAGATAATGTTTCATTAGGAGATCACAAATTAGGATTCTCAATCACATTATATCTTGTAGCCTATTTTGGAGAGAGAGTGAATGCCCTTAGCCAAAAAAAAAGTAAAATATTGAGGTCCCAAAGTGAAAACCTCTTTGAGGCACTTTTTGACTAAGGAAAAAGTAAAGATAAAGGCTAGTCTAGTGGTGAAAACCTATTTCAAGCACCATTAGATAGGGGTGTTCATTCTTCTTTGAATTTAGATTAGGAGACCACCAATGATGAACTTACCTATGGATTCAAGTTCAAATTTGAGAAACAACAAGTATTTTATCAAATTCTCCAAGAATTTTTGATTATTTTTGTTACATGGCTATATCTCCCATTAGGGGATCAGATTCATCATGCCAAGGAGAAGTTGAAGAATAAGTCCTAATAGAGGATCCTAACATGATTCAATAGTTCAAAACATTTCCTACTATCCTAAAAGATGCTTTGACCCTTCTTATTAAAGATACAATAGAGGTAAACATTGGCACTCCATCAGACTTGAAATAAATAAAATTAGGAGCATCCTTCACTGAGGAAGAACGTGACATCTTTAAATGGGCCTATTCTAACATGTTATGTTTAGACCCCACCTGGGTTCTGCACCACCTTGTGGTTAGTCTTGATGCCAAACTAGTAAAACAAAAGCTACGTAAGATGCATCCTTAAAATATTATATTGGTAAAGAAAGAGTTGGAAAAACTCTTAGATGTATGATGTATCTGATCCATTGACTACTTAGAATGGATCTCTAATGTGGTACTTATTAGTAAAAATCATGAAGGGATCAGAATATGTACTAATTTTTGAGACATCAACAAAGCTTATCCTAAATATGATTTTCCCTTGCCTAATATTGACATGATCATTGACTTCATGATAGGTTATGAAATGTTTTTACTTATGGATGGATTTTTAGGATATAACCAGATCAAAATAACACCATAAGACCAACATAAAACAACATTCACCACTCCATGGGGAACATTTTGTTATCAAGTAATGTCATTTGGCCTTAATAATGTTGAATCTACATATCAAAGGGCCATGACTATCATATATTATGATATGATGCATGATATTATTGAAGACTATGTCAATGACATATTAGGAAAATCCAAAACTAGGGTTGACCATCCATTAGTGTTGTGTTAGATATTTAAAAGATTATAGGAGTACAAAGTCAGACTCAATCTAAATAAATGTGTGTTTGATTTAACTTCAAGAAAATTACTTGTCTTCATCATGTCTCATAGAGGTATTGAATTCGATATGGCTAAAGTCCATGCTATATCTGAGATGCCACCACTAATCAAATTAAAGCAACTCTATAGTTTATAGGGTAAGATCTAGTCCATCTAACACTTCATCTCTCAGTTAGCAGATAATTGCTATCCATTCACACACCTTTTGAAGAAGGGAGTTGCATTTCACTAGAATGATCACTGCCAAACAAATAGTTCCATGGCTAGACAAGATTTTTCAATAGGTGCATAGTTATGTTCATATGTAACCAAGGTATGGCTTAGATAGTATACGAGGTGATCCTTTCCACTATCATCATGTTGAGCCAATAATACCCCCAAAGCATGGTCCATAGCTAATAGGTATAACAAGAATGGCTTTCCTAGCATAGGAAGTAATAAAATAGGTAGATTAACAAGATAGTCTTTGAGTTGTTGAATAATAAGACCATGGTCATTTCAAAGGTAGATCCGCTCAAGTATCTAATATCTAAAACAATATTTTAAGGTAGAATGGATAAATGGATCATGCTTCTTAGTGAGTTTGACATAGAGTATGTCACTCAAAAGGTAATCAAGGGACAAGTTCTTATAGATAAACTTATGAAAGCACTTCTCATAGACACGTAGCCACTCACATTTCAATTTCTTGATGAGTCCATAATGACCATCCTTAACACACCCCTTGAGGAGAAACCTTGGAAGATATATTTTGATGGTTCATTTAATGTCCATAGATCAGGGGTAGGACTATTATTTATTACACTATAAGGAGATATAATACCTAAATCATTCAGAATCAAATTTCCTTATACAAATAATATGGTTGAGTATGAAGCACTTGTTATAGGACTTGGACAAGAAGTGCATTGTAATATATGTCATCTCCAAGTTTATGGTGATTCCTAGTTAATCATTAATTAGGATAGAGATTATTTTAAGACCAAAGATGAAAATTTGGTTCCATATAAAGCTATGGTCGACACTCTCAAGTAATAAATTACAAATATTTAGTTTGAGCACATACTAAAGGCTAGTAACAAAACTATAGATGCCATGGCTACTATTGGCTCTTTAATTCAACAAACAAATAAAGCTAGAAAGTATTAGTTCCTCATCAAGAATTTGTCAGTACCAACTCATGAACCTTTAACCATTGTCATGATTTGTGATATTGCTGGTCCTAATTCTATTTGGCACTCAGACCTTTAAAACTACCTTTATGACCAAGTTCTACCACCTAACCTATCTCAAAAACAAACTAAAGCCTTCATTTATCATTTCAATCATTATACTTTACTTGGATCCACCCTTTACCGTCATATTTTTGATGAAACTCTACTTCATTGTTTAACTTCAATAGAGTCTACACTAGTGTTAAGAGAAGTTCATGAAGGAGTATATGGAGCTCATTCTAACAGGGCAGTCCTATCCAAAAAGCTCTTGTGTACTAGTTATTATTAGCCCATAATGGATGTAGATGCCACTACATATGTAAAAAAGTGTGATAAATATCAATATCATGCTAATTTGATTCATGTCCCAGTAAAAAATCTTAAATTGATGTTGACACCATGGCTATTTTATACATGGGGACTTGACCTCATTGGAAAGATCAACCCCACTTCATTTGATGGCCATAAACATATCCTTACCACCACTAAATATTTCACTAAGTGGGTTGAAGCTATACCCCCCATTTACGTGAATGGAAATAAAATTTCTAAATTCATCTTCAACTACCTCATTTGCCACTATGGTATCCCCTATAACATTATATCTGATAATGGAGGATCATTCAAAAATAAGTTTGTTGACTAGTTATGTACTAAATACAACATCACACATCATTTTTTTACATCATATTACCCTTAAGGCAATGGCCAAACTGAGGCATCTAATAAAACAATTGTTAACATTCTCAAAAATACTATCAATGATATCAGTCATGATTGACACCTTCATATATTCCCTACCTTTTGGGCATATTGTACCAATCATCATTCTCCCATAAGAGCCATTCCATACTCACTTGTTTATGGTATTGAAGCCATCCTTCCTATTGAGGTTTAATTACCTTCATAATGCATCTCTTTCAAGCATGTCTTGGATGATCATGACAATCTATTACCTCGCCTATAAGAGCTAGACCTACTTGATGAGAAATGCATAACTACACTCAACAATCTTCAAGCATAACAAAACTGACTCAAAGGCCACTATAATCAACATGTTAAGTATATAATATTTAAACTTAGTGATCTTGTCCTTCAATAAAACCAAAATAATACCACAATTGAGAAAAACCATAAATGAAAATTCAAACCAAACTGGATAGGACCTTTTATCATCACTATAGATTATGGATCAAGAGCATACAATATTGCCACACTAGATAGAGATGAACTTCCTGAGCTAATGAATATTATTCATCTCAAGTGTTAGTATGCTTGAGTGCTAAAGTGTATTGTCTATAAGGGCCATTTTAGTTATGCCATTTTATCACTTATTATTTGTACTAATACCATACTTATCCATCTCTTTGTCATATCCTTTTTACCATTTTGTTATATCAACCTAGTGTATTCTAAAGCCTAGCCCATTTGACCTTGGTTTTTTTACCATTCATTACGTAGTTTTAACATCAATTAATTTGATCAGTTTCATTAGTTAGTTTAAGTAATTTAGAAAGAGAGCATATTTTGGGATAGTGTGATAGAAGTTTTAGTAGTTACATCCTTCATTGGTTATTCTTTTCTTACCACTAATCTTGATACTAATTATAACCACCTTTGGGAAAATTAATAATATTGATCTCTGCCATTTTGTCATGGTTATAACTACCTATGGATAAACTAGGGGCAACATTAAGCCTTAACGTACCAACTTGCCACTTCCTATGTCGTATTGTGCCTTATTACCAATTTTACCTATTTTGTTTGAATTAGCTACTACACTAATTGAATTCCTCCACTGTAAGGGTAGAACTACAGTGACTTGAGGTCCTACTCTAGGGATATGTAGATAGCACTCAATACTTTTTGAGGTCAGTTCAGTCACCCTTCTCTACCATGCTCTCACCATTTTACAAGCACCTTAAGCCACACTCTCACCATTTTTTGAGTAACCTAAGCCACACTCTCACCATTTTATGAGCAACCTAAATTTGAATGCTCTCACCATTTTGTGAGTACCCTAAGCCACACTCTCACCATTTTTTGACTAACCTAAGCCACAATCTCACCATTTTGTGAGAAACCTAAGTTTAAACACTCTCGCCATTTTAAGAGCACCCTAAGCCATGATCTCATCATTTTGTGAGCAACCTAAGTTTGAATGCTCTCTTTATTTTGAGAGCAACCTAAGCCATGCTCTTACCATTTTATGGGTAACCTAAGTTTGAATGCTCTCATCATTTTATGAGTAACCTAAGCCATGCTCTCACCATTTTATGAGCAACCTCAATTTGAATGCTCTTGTAATTTTGTGAGCTTGAACCATTTAGTGTCTTGTCATTCTCAATTGAGTTGAGATACTTTAAACAATTCCAAAAACATTTGAAAAATCATTAGAAAATAACAAAAACATTGACCACTTCTTTGCCTTAAGGATTTTGGGAACCCTTACTAAGTTACAAGCAAATCACTTGTCATTTAGTTTCCCCATCTTTTTTGGCCTTTTCTCTCATACACTTGCCAATTTACAAGACCATTCCTATTTTTCTATCACATCCATTTTGTTTGTTTTCTTTAGTTATCATATTCTTCCCATTCCCTTGGAAAACTACATTTATCCTAAAGTTTTTTATTAGATATTACATCCATGGAACTATGTAGGCAATGTTGTTCCCAAAATCTATCACTCATTTTTAGGGACAACATATCAACTATTTTGGTCCTACAGGGCAAAATTCTCTCTTCCCTTCTCAAAAAATGTTTTGAGCACTCCAATTCTTCAATTATTTAAGATTTTTCAGCTAAGGGACTCATAGGTTCAACAACTTCAACAAGCGAGCTCTCACAGAGAAACAATTTCCCAACACTTAGGCATTTCAAGGCTAGTTCAATGCCAAAGTTCAATCAAAAGACTTATCGGCGGGCTTCAAACAAAAGATTGAACTATTGAACCATTGAACCCCACTTCTAAAGGTTTAAAGGTTCAATGGGTTCAAAGGTTCAATGACATCGTTAGACTTAAATATTTAAGCACTTCAGCAAGTTCAAAGTTCAACCACTTTGAAAAGTTCAAACAAGACTTAAAGAAAAGAAGACTTCAAAGAACAAAAGATTGAAACGTTGAACCTTGAACCAAAATAGTTCAAAGTTCAAAGGTTCAATGAGTTTAATAAAGTTTGAGAGACTTATAAGAATAAAGGATTCAAAGAGCTAAGAAAGAAAGGTTGAATTGATTAAACCTTGAACCAAAATGATTCAAAGTTCAAAGGTTCAACGAGTTCAAGAAAAGGATCTAGAAACTTTGAAGGACCAAAGGATTCTAAGAAAGAGAATGAACCATTGAACTTTGAACCAAAATAGTTCAAAGTTTAAAGGTTAAAGAAATTTAAAAGTTCAAAGGGAAGCTTCGAGCGAAGGAAGGAAGTGGAAGATTCTAGAGACAAGTTCAAAGAAATGGTTTAGCCGATTATACCAAGGAGCCGATTGAACCAAGGAGCCGATTGGACCAAGGAGCCGATTGAACCAAGGAGCTGATTGAACCAAGAAGCTAAAATGGATCATCTAAACCATTGAACCATTAAACTAATTCACTTCAAAGGTTCAAGGTTCAACATGGTTCAAGCGACCAAGTGACCAACGATGTCCCCGCAAATGTCAAATTCAAGGTAATAAAATGCATATTTATTTTCAAATATGGCATAGAATCTAAAGACAAAACTCAGTGAACAGCTAAAGAAAGAAGTCAAAAGAGCCTGCTGAAGGAAAGAAGATGGATCGAGAGCTCAAATTGCAATAGGAAAGACGAAAAGCTATAGGAGATGCTGAAATATCTACATGGGAGTTATTCTAGAAGGTGGAACAATCCACCAAGTAGACATCTGAGCACGTAAACATTCAAAAGCATAGACTATTTTTCTCTCTTTGAATAAAAGTGAGTGGATAGCCATGTACATATCTAGAAATAGACCAGATGACCCATGCTTAGGAGAAGACATTCGAGATGATTTTGTACACCAAAGTCAAGGCTGATGCCCTATTCCAACATGGCCCCTTCATAGATCTGAAAATGCATTCAAGGCATTGAATGCGGCATGGGCCATTCCATGAAACAAAGTTCCCAAGTCTTTCTTGGAGTGCTATATATTGTAATCTCTTATTTTATGCAAAAAGAGACCTTTTTGTTATCAGAAGCAAAACTCTACCCAAATTGATAGGCATTACTGAGACTTTGAGCTTAGATTGTTAATCATATTTCATTACTTGAATGAGAAAACAAGTGACTTTTCAGACTTTGTGCTGGAATAGCTTGTGTTGTTGAGTAAATTACTCTTATGTCTATTTATTAAATGTGTTCTTGTCTATTTAATTAAATAAGTAGAACTAGTGGAATTAATCAAGAAGGTGTCCCGAAGCCAACTGTGGAGAGACTTTGTGCTGCCACCATTGTCTTTAGTGTGTGTGTTTTTAGTTTGTTTCTATGTAAAGGATCTTGGAATGACTTTGTGCCCCCATTGTCCTTCATATTTCACTCTTTGGCAATTGAGGTGGAGACTTTGTGCTACACCTCATTTTGCTAGTTATTGTGCCCTGTTACATTTACTTATCACTACTAGAAAGAATTCTTGTTGTTTGCTGCAGACCACTTCTGAAAGAAGAGAAGTGACTTTTGTCATTTCACTAGGATTTCTCTTTTATCTATGAACATCAACTCTAAAAAAAGAGAGATGGATGGTATTTTCCTACCCCTGAGTGTTATTTTCAACTTATTTATAGTGTTGGTATGTATATATATATATATATATATATATATATATATATATTACCTTATAGTTATAGGGAACCTCCCCTTGATGAGAGGAGAGATTTGTCAACTTTTGATGTGGCAAATCTACACATTTGGCTAATCAATCTCTTTATGCTATGGTTGAAACAACCTATTTTTCCCATCAGTTAGTTGGTGATAAAATATTCACCCAACAGTTTCTGGTGACTCCACTGGAGAAGAACACGTAGTTTGAAGGCTCAAGCTTCAAATTGAAGCAGTGCCAGTTCTTTTTCATTTTTACTTTACAATCTAGCAAATCCATGGTATACATGAAGCCAAATATCTAAAGGTATTATTGACCCTATATTCAAGTTGGAACAACAAAGTGATTTTGATCTTTTCCCTTCACCATCTCACCTTCAGTGAACCAAGAGTTTTCCTCCTACTAAAATCAGGTCTCCATTACCAGGCAAAGCATCCATTTCTACTATTAGTAGAGCTTTGTCAATACATACCCCTCAAATATTTGTTATCTCTCCCTTCAATAGTCAAATCATGGTAGTTCAAGGCCCTTGAGGTAACTCTTTTGGTCCACTCAATCTAACTCCACCTCTACATGAGCTACCTCACAATTCAAGGAAGAATTTCCCCAAATTCTATGGTGATGGGAGAGTTCATCTTGATGAACATATTGTAGCCTTCAGCATAGCCTATGGCATGATAGGTGTGGAGTATGAGGATGCAGCAGTCAATCTATTTGTGGAAACATTGCAAGGTGTTACTACAGACTAGTTTTATCATCTGCAAGCACAAACTGTGACTGACTAGAACACCCTCAAAGCCAAATTCAAAGCCAGGTTCAATCCTATGGAAGATGTGCATGCCATGATGGCTTAGCTCACACAAATGAAGAAAGAACCTCATGAACCTATGAGGGACTTCATAGCTAATTTTGACAAGCTGAGGAATAGGATTCTTACCATTGCTCAGCCAACAGATGAGAATCTCAAATGCTTCTTCATCAACTCTCAGCTTCTTGAAGTGAGTTTTTGTTGAGACGTGCTGGTCACATAGACCTTACTATAGTGTAGGATTTGGCTACTAAGGTATAAGATGATATCATCTTGGTAAGGAAGATAAGGAGAGATCTTAACAGAGATAAATCTTCTTCATCCTCTAAATATCCATCTACATGCACCACTGATCCTATGGTGCAGAAGCTGGCAAATGAGTTGCTAGCTCTTAGAAATAAAAATGGTACAAGGAATGTCTTCTCCTCCTTCATACTAAGATATACCAAGGAGGACTTTTTTGAATCACTCATACCAAGGTAATGCTACTAGGAATCAAGGAAAGTCAAATTGTCTTCCTCCCCCATAGGGGAAACTTGCCATTGAAGCACCTCCAACCAATTCAACAGTTGGATATCTTGAAATAGAATCTAATTTTTCCTTCTAGCCTGAGTTGAACCTAGAAGATGACATTTATCTCTTCAAAAAAGAAGAAGAATTAAATGAGACTCTAACATTGGTTTCTTGAACTACCAGGATGAACCCAAAAGTAAAGGTGAAGCACTTGATGGGTCATACGTTGTATTCACCTGATCCTAGAACTAGTCAGCCTAGCAAGTAAATAAGGAAAAAAAGAGGAGTGACCTCAACCAACAATTTCAATTGCTAAGCAGGGAACCACTCTGCCTTTTCAATCAAAGGCCCTGATGATCCCTAAAAAAGGAAGTACCTCAAGTATGCCTTCACCTTCAACTTCAATTTTGTAGATCAGTACCCCCCTCCTAAAAACCAAAAGGATGAACTACCTTCCCCTCTTCCTAATTCATTTAAGACATTTGACATAGTTGACCATGTCAAAAAAACCAAAATTCAAATGTCTGAATTTGAATTCTTGCAATCTAACCTTGAGTAGTTGGATAAGTTGATTCAATGTGTAAAGAATAAAACTATCCCTACAGGACTAGTTGTTCCAAAGGTGACTCCCACATCCACCCAAAATAACCTTGTCATTACTTATCCTACTACTCCTAGGAAGATAGAACTATTTTATGTCTCCCTGTTGATTAACAGTCACCAACTAAACAATTATATCATAGACTCAGGTGTGTCTGACAATGTCATGCCTGCTAAAGTGGTAGAATCTCTTAGACTCACACTAACCAAGACCTTTGGGAGATGTTTCTCTATGGAAAAAAAATAAGTGCCACTATTGAGACAAATCAAGGATGCCCAATTTACATTTGTGACATTCCTAGACAAGAGAATTAAGATGACAATTTTATGGCTGACATCCCAGCCTCATACGACATTCTTTTTGGATGAAATTTTTGCAAGGATGTTGGTGGTGAGTTAAGTATGGACTTATCTAAAGTGAAGATCCTAGTCAAAGGCATCATGTAGAGATTTCTCCCTGAGAAGGAGGCAAAATATTTTTTCACTCAAACATCAGCGCCTGAAACTCAAATTATGTTTGAGTCGTTAGGTGTGGGTAATTACTTCCTAACTACAGAGGATGTTCCTGTCTTAACTGAAAAAAATTTTAAAGATGAAAATTAAAAAATTGGTTAGATAAAATAGTATAAGGCTTAATAAAGCATAGTACAAGCCCAGAGGAATCCTCCCCTCCAAATGAAGAAAAATCTAAGGTCAATTTCTAATAATTTATGGATTCTCAAATTTGATGGCAGTTATTCTTCTACTAGTTTATAAGCTAGGATTGTATTGATATCTCCTCAAGGAGATATTTTCCCCTTTTCTTATAAATTATAGTTCAACAATACCAACAATACTACTAAATATGAATCACTACTACTTGGATTAAAGGCCACTCAAGATAGGGGCATCAAACTCCTTCACGCCAAAGGAAATGCTGAGCTAGTGGTTTGCCAGGTCAGGAACCTGTACCAAACTAAAAATGAGAGATTGAGCCATTACTACAATCTAGTTTGAGATCAAATTGAAAGCTTTGATGCTTTCAATATCTCTACAGTACCCAGAGAATTTAATGACCAAGCTGATGCATTAGCTATTTCTACAATTCTTTTAATTCTTCACCTAGATTTTAAGGGAGATAGGTACACTATCAAACTGGTCTTTTGACCAAGTGTGCCTGACAATGCCAATTATTGGAAAGTGTTCAATGGAAATAACCAAATCATCAACTTTTTGGAATAAAAAGATAGCTTTGAACAGCTTCAGTTTGAAGGCAGTGAGCCTCAGAAATGCAAATCAGCTCAAAAAACAATTTCAGACTTAGGGAAAGAATTTCTACAACTCAAAGGAAATAAAATCCCAAAAAGACTAGTTTTCCTTGAGAAACTATTTGATAAGCACGACAGGTTCATTAAATATCAACAAATGGATTCAAACTCCTCTTAGGAGTTTGATCAAATAAATTTGAGTACTAAGGAAAATCCTAAGATGGTGAACATTGGGAAGTGCTACACTCCTGAGGAGAAGCTCAAATTTACTGCCCTACTTTTCCATTACATAGATGTTCTAGTGTACTCCTATGATGATCTAAAGTCACTCAAACCTGAAAAAATTTGCCATGAAATTCCGCTCAAGAGTGATTCGGTTGCTTACAAGTAGAAATCCTGATAGTATAATCCAAAGATATCAAGTACTATTCTATCTAAAATATAAAAAATGTTGAACGCTAAAATAATTTTCCTAATCCATTCCACATGGATTACAAATATAGTTCCTATGAGAAAAAAGAATGACAAAATTTGCCTCTACATGGACTTCAAAAATTTGAATCAATCCTCTCTAAAGGATAACTACCCTCTACCCATTATGGATCAAGTCCTTCAGACAATGACCAGTTTAGAGATGTTATCATTGTTAGACAGCTTCTCAAGGTATAATCAAGTAGAAGTTGGTGAAGTAGACCAGCATAAGACTACCTTCACCACACCTTGGGGCACCTTTACGTATCGAAGAATGCCATTTGGTCTGATAAATGCTGGCACCATGTTCTAGAGAGCAATGGACCTTACTTTCAAAGATGAAATGGGTAAGTTCATTGTAGTGTACCTTGATGATTTAATAGTTTCTTCCAAGTATCATCCTAATCATGTGTGATATTTACAAGTGCTAGAACAATGTCACCAAAATGGCATTTCTCTAAATCCCAAGAAGTCTATTTTTGGGGTAACAGAAGGAAAACTTCTCAGACACATTATATCTAGAGAAGGCATACAAATTGACTAAAAAAGAGTCAAATCCATCCAAGAGCTTACTCTGCCCACAAGTAAGACTGCAGTTCACTCTTTCTTCATAAAGGCGAATTTTTTATGAAGGTTCATTCCTGAGTTTATCAAAAAGACTCACCACATTGTGGACATGATGAAGGGAAAAGCCACTTTTAGCTAGACTGAAGAAGGCAAATTAGCATTTTGAGACATCAAGATAGCTATTACCCATGCCCCAATTCTGGTTTGTCTAGATTACACCAAAGGTTTCACAATATACAGTTATGTTTCCAAGCACACACTTTCATCAATTCTGGTTCAACAGAACAAAGAAGGTTTAGAATCTCTCATATCATGTTAGGGTGTGGAGCTAAAAGCTTCACCTTGTTGCAAATAGAAGGAGGAGGTTTCTGAGAGTATGCAGTTACCGGCGTCGACAGGCCACACCGACGTCGGTCAAGGGACGCAGAAGGGAAACCGACATCGGTAGAATATCGGCCGGCATCGGTCACCTCCAGGAGGGCAGGGACTGACGTCGGTCACCTGTAGCGGTCAGAACTACTGTTGACGAACAGTGAGTTAAGTGAACGCGGAGTTTGCATGTGAGGACCAGTTCGAGTCTTTGAGCCGCCCGTCTAATTTTAGTGTATGCATGAGATCTATATGAGAGACTCATGGGCTGTATTGTTAAGTGGAGAATTTGGAAAAGAGCTATGTGAAGCTTGGAGAGTTCTTCCCATGGTGGAATCAAGTAGGATTCCCCATGTGTGTTTAAGTAAGATCAAGTTTGATTTGCAGGGGTGTATGGATGCGAGGGTCAGAAAGGAGATCAGCGGGGTAGCTAGATCCAAGGTGACAGAAATACATCAGTAGGATCATGGAGAGATCTACTTGGAGTATGATTGTGTACTCGGTTGTACAGATGTGCAATGAGGTGAACAACAGCGTGTGTTAGCTGTGTGTTGTGACCTATGAGAGAAGATTACTCTGGAGGGAAGTTTACTATAAGCCCACGATGTGGAAGAAAGAGTACCACCTCTTTGTTGTAGATTCCTTTGTAAAGAGTTGAATATAATTGTATATTTCCTCTCATGTTCTATGTGTTTTCTCATTGATAGTTATTTGTTCTTCTGGATTCCGCATGTTTAGTTGCTTATACATTGGTAATCATGTGTGCTCTTAAATCTGACAAGTTGTGTTAGAGCTTTGGGGAGTTTCGGTCCTATCATATCCTTCATGAGCTGTCCTGTCAAAGCTCATGAACTAAAATATTCAAATCTAGATAAGCATGCTTATGTAGTGGTAAAGGTAGTAAAGTACTTCCATTTTTACATCCTAAATTCACACATTATTGCCCTAGTTCCTGATACCACAGTCAAATCTATATTAACTCAGCAAGAGTTTGGAACCAAAAAGGGAAATTGGGTTACTAAAATCTAGGATTTTGATTTTGTTATAAAACCAACAAAGCTTGGGTGAGGAAGGGGTCTCTACCAATTGATTTCTGATAACAAACTAGAAGAAACAGGGTATGAAGAAGCAGAAATTGAAGACACACTGATAGTCCTCTTTGTCTCCACCACAAATGAGTGGTATTTGAGTATTGCTCATTTCCTTACTTATGGTGAGTGTCCTACTCACCTATCTCATAAAGAAAAGAGGACTGTTAAATTAAAATTTGCCAATTTTGTCCTATGGGACAATGGCCTATATAAGAGGAACCTCGACGGAGTGTTCCTTCGCTACATGGATAAAGAGCAGTAAAACCAACTTTTAGAGTCCTTCCATAATCTGACTTGTGGAGGACATTTTTTTGCACCTATAACTACTCATAAGATTATGCGAGCTAGGTATTATTGGCCTACTCTATTTCAAGATGCATACAAATGAGTATGAAGATGTGAACTGTGCTAATAGTTTGTTGGAAGACCCAAGTTAGTTACTTTTACTCTTAAGCCAGTGGTAATAAAAGAGCCATTTCAACAATGGGAAATTAATTTCATTGGTGCTATAAACCTATTTTCAAGCGTTGGACATGATTATGTCCTCACAGCCATAGATTACTTCACCAAATGGGTGGAAGCTATTCCAGCCAAGCATGCTACTTTAGAAGTAGTATGCAATTTCCTCAGGAAAACATCATTTCTAGGTTTGGGGTCCCAACCAAGATTGTGATAGATAATGAAGCCTATTTCTCTTTCTATGAGATTAATCAATTCTATTTTTATTATGGGATTACCCTCTCCCACTCCTCTAATTATTTTTCACAAGGGAATGGCCAAGCAAAATTGAGTAACAAGAATCTAGTGACCATCATCAAGAAGCTGGTGGATGACAACCAACAAACATGGCATAAAGCATTGGTTGATGCTTTATGGGTAAATAGAATTACACCTAAAAGGGTGATAGGTATGTCACCATTCAAACTTTTGTATGGTATCAATGCATAGATACCAATCACTCTAGAATTTCTAGCACTAAAATTGGCAAAGGCGATCGAAGATCAGACATATGAAAGCTCCATCAATAAAAGGATCATGTGCTTGATTGAGCTAGATGAGCAGCAAACTATGGTGGTAGACTGAATCATTGCACATTAAAGTCTAGTGAAGAAGCTCTTCAACTAGAAAGCAAAAACCTATGATTTATAGATTGGAGATCAAGTTATATTATGGGACAAGAGAAGAGAACTAAAGGGAATGCATGGGAAATTTGATTCCCTATGGAGAGGCTAGTTTGCTATTCATTAGCTCAATGGTGAAAATAGTTTCTTGTTGAAGTATCAAGACATCATGCCATTTTCATTGCCTCACAATGGGTAGCATTTGAAGCACTTCAATTCTTGAAGTATCAGATAAGTCTGATTATACATTTGTATATTTGTAGTCTTTAGTCTTATTTTGTGTTGTTCATTTTCATTTCTTTTTGGTGCCTTTATTTTTGGGTAGCATGACTCCATAGACCAATGGCATACTTAAAGGAATTGGAGGTTCTAGATTCTACTCCCTTTGATTGTTTTTACAATCGATAGAAGTTCCCCAATTGGAGCCAGCTGTTGTTCCTAAATTTGTCACTCATTTTTGGGGACAACATATAAACTATTTGGGTCTTGTAGGCCAAAATTTTCTCTTCCCTTCTCAAAAAATGTTTTGAGCACTCCAATTCTTCAATTATTCAAGATTTTTCAGCTAAGGGACTCACAATTTTAACAACTTCAACAAGTGAACTCTCACAAAGAAACAAGTTCCCAACACTTAGGCATTTTAAGGCTGGTTCAATGCCGAAGTTTAATCAAAAGACTTATCGGTGGGCTTCAAACAAAAGATTGAACCATTGAACTATTGAACCCCACCTCCAAAGCTTTAAAGGTTTAATGACATCGTCAGACTTAAATATTTAAGTACTTTGGTAAGCTTAAAGTTTAATCGCTTTAAAAATTTTAAACATGACTTAAAGAAAAGAAGACTTCAAAAAACAAAAGATTGAACCATTGAACTGTTGAACCTTGAACCAAAAGAGTTCAAAGTTCAAAGGTTTAATGAGTTCAATAAAGTTTGAGAGACTTAGAAGAATAAACGATTCAAAGAGCTATGAACGAAAGGTTGAACTGATTGAACCTTGAACAAAAATGGTTCAAAGTTCAAAGGTTCAACGAGTTCAAGAAAATGATCTAGAAACTTTGAAGGACCAAAGGATTCTGAGAAAGAGAATGAACCATTGAACTTTGAATCAAAATGGTTCAAAGTTCAAAGGTTTAAGGAATTTCAAAGTTTAAAGGGAAGCTTCGAGTGAAGGAAAGAAGCAGAAGATTTCAGAGACAAGTTCGAAGAAATGATTCAGTCAATTGAACCAAGGAGCCAATTTGACCAAGGAGCCAATTGAACCAAGGAGCCGATTGAACCAAGGAGTTGATTGAACCAAGAAGCCAAAATGGACCATCTAAACCATCGAACCATTGAACTAATACACTTCAAAGGTTTAGAGTTCAATGTGGTTCAAGTGACCAAGTGACCAATGACATCCCCACATACGCCAAATTCAAGGTAATAAAATGCTCATTTATTTTCAAATATGGCACAGAATCTAAAGACAAAACTCAGTGAACAGCTGAAGAAAGAAGCTAAAAGATCCTGTTGAAGGAAAGAAGATGGCCTAAGAGTTCAAATTCCAATAGGAAAGAGGGAAAGCTATAGGAGATACTAAAATATATATAGGGGAGTTATTCCAGTAGGTGGAACAGTCTACCAAGTAGACATCTAAGCTCGTAAACATTTAAAGGTATAGCCTATTTTCCTCTCTTTAAATAAAAGTGAGTGGATAGATATGTATATATTTGGAAATAGACTAGATGACCCATACTTAGGAGAAGACATTCGAGATGACTCTGTACACTAAAGTCAAGGCTGATGCCTTGTTCTAGCATGGCCCCTTCACAGAACTAAAAAAGCATTCAAGGCATTGAATGTAGCATGGGCCATTCCATGAAACAAAGTGCCCAAGTCTTTCTTAGAGTGCTATATATTGTAATCTCTTATTTTATGCAAAAGGAGACCTTTTTGTTATCAAAAGCAAAACTCTACCCAAATTGAAAGACATTACTGAGACTTTGAGCTCAGATTGTTAATCATATTTCATTATTTGAATGAGAAAGCAAGTGACTTTTTAGACTTTATGCTGGAATAGCTTGTGTTGTTGAGGAAATTGTTCTTAAGTCTTCCTTAATGCATTCTTGTATATTTAATTAAATAAGTAGAACTAGTGGAAGTAATCAGGAAGGTGTCCCAAAGCCAACTATGGAGAGACTTTGTGCTGCCACCATTGTCTTTAGTGTGTGTATTTTTAGTTTGTTTCTATGTAAAGGATCTTGGGATGAATTTATGCCCCCATTATCCTTCTTATTTCACTCTTTGGAAGTTGAGGTGGAGACTTTATGCTACACCTCATTCTGCTAGTTATTGCACCCTGTTACATTTACTTATCACTACCAGAAAGAATTCTTGCTATTTGCTGCAGACCACTTCTGAAAGAAGAGAAGTGCCTTTTGTTATTTCACTAAGATTTCTCCTTTGTCTATGAACATCATCTCTAGAAAAATAGAGATGGGTGGTGTTGTCTTACCCCTGAATGTTATTTTCAACTTATATATATATATATATATATATATATATATATATATAGTACCTTATAGTTATAGGGAACCTCCCCTTGATGAGAGGAGAGATTTGTCCCCTTTTGATGTGGTAAACCTACACATTTGGCTAATCAATGTCCTTATGCTATGGTTGAAACAACCTATTTTACCCATCAATTAGCTAGTGACAAAGTATTCACCCAGTAGGCAACATCCATTTGTCTAGTGCATATGGAGACAGCTCAACCACCTCCTTCCTTTTCTTCTATTCCCCCATTTTGTTTGTTTGTTAAGCTATCACCTATTTTATAGGGGAAATGTTCATATGGTTTCTATTGCATTGTTTATTTATTTGTTTTTACTTATTTTATTTGTTTGTTTGTTTGCTTGTTTGCTTTCAGCACCGTTGCCTTGATTCAATTTATGTGTGTTCATTTGGTGATTCTTTGCCCACACTTATACTTGAATCCATCCATATTCATATGTTTACATTGTCATCATAGTTTTTATCATTGGTGCATTGTTTTCTATTACATATTGGATTATGAGAGTCAGTCCTTATGCATATTTTAGCTAATTCCTCATGATGTTATATCATGATGCCTACTAACACGTGATACAACAAATCTTATATTTAAGAAGTCTATTCAGAAATGGTGGCATCTCTTTAGCATTGACATCCTGATTCCATTCCCAATCAAATCCCAAAAAAAGTAATTAACCATGAAAGAATTTCAACTTTTATTAGTTCAGATGAGCATCTCCCTACTAGTAAGTTGTTCCAATTCATCATTACCCTCTATGTTAAGTTATCATCATCCTCAGCCAATTTTATCATGTTTTCCATAATCGAGGTCCAATGATTATAACCACCTATGGGTAAATCATTGCACACCATCCCACCTACATTTCTTAATGATTATAATCATCTTTGGGTAAATCATTATGTTTTCACCACTTTAGTTTTTCTACCTATACAGGGGTATGTTATCTTGTTTATCTATCCTAACTGGGGCAGCTCCATCTTCTTAATGATTATAACCACCTTTGGTCAAATCATTGTGTTATCATATCACGTTGCCACTATCAGGGTATAATGCTTATAACTGCCTTTGGGCGAACCATTATACACCATCCCACTTGCATTCTCAGTGACTTTGACTAATTTTATAATATCATTATGTTTTCAACCCATCATCTTTTCTTTCTTTGGCCCCCTCATTTTGCTTCTTTATTTTTGAGGGATCATTTTCCAACCTGCTTGTGCCAATTATACCCTTGAGGGAGCATCATATAGTTAATTTATCATCATTACAGTTGTAAGAATACAAGACCTTTTCATTATTTGAGAAGATGTTACTATGATTATATCTTATAATGCTTCCCAAATAGGGGAAAACTATAGACATCTAAATCTGGCCACCAATAACCCCCAATCAAGCTTTTGGCTAATTTTCACCCAAAATGCACAATTTGGCCTAAAAACACAAAAACATGATAAATGATGTGAAATTGACATATTCAAGTTCTAGTTTTGGCTAGGGTATCCCTAGATGGGGCAATGCAATTTATGGGCTAGCTAACTTTGATCAAATTATTCTGAGTTAAAATGACAATTTTACACCTGGGTGTTTTGGATTGCTTTTTCCTATCAAATCTTCTACACAAGATGTGTGCCTTTGTTATTTACTATTAGTAACTTCCTAAATAGGAATACAATTCCAATGCATGTAAAAACACCTTCTAATTATAATCCAGTCAAAATTTGGACCAATAATAAGGCATTTTGATCAAGTTGAGTGATTTGTGCATAAAGTGCTTAATCATGCTTAAGAGCTAATTAACCCAAATTAAGGCCTAATAAAAAATTTCTTGGAAATTTTTTGAAAACTTATTTTTGGAAATGAATATTGAATATTTGCATCATCAAGTGACCTCATTTCTTGGGAAGACATCCCTAAACCATAAATGCCACAAATATCAAGATTCATGCCCTCCATGCTTCATCAATGCCTTCTATGATGCCCTACATGCCTCTTAATTGGCCCTTCTTCTAATGTCATGATGAGGATAATTAAAAACTTAATTCTAAAAATTGAATTAATTCTCAACCATACATCTCAGTCTTATGATGGATAGTTCAGGTTGATTCTAGACATTCTAAAAAATCTATAAATAGGAGGCCTTACCACATCATTTCTAAGCTATTTTGGTGAAAATTTATAATGCAAACATATCTTCAAGAATCCATTTAAATTAGTGTTACCATGCCAAATTGATTTCAATCCAAGCTAAGCCAAGCCACAAGCTAAAGGTGCCAAGGAGAGATGGAGGTAGCAAGCTTCCATTTCCAACGACTTTATGAAAACAAGACAAGAAAGCCACTACTACAAAGGTATTTGGAGAATTCAAGGAAGGTGAAGAAATTATTTTGTTTTATTCCTTACTTTTTAGTTGTTTTTATCATTTTTTTTTGTTAACTAAGCTCTCCCTAGTGTCTAGGCCTAAATATGTTATGCTATTAGGGTTTTTATTTCATTTTGTTTTCATTTTGGAACTAACACCATACTAACCATCCTCTCTTGAGTCAAATTCCTATATCACAACTCCTACAACTCTATAATAAATTTTAGAAGATGTTGAGAAGCCCTAATTTTTTATATTTAGTAAAATAAATTTAAAATATAAGTTTACATTCAATTTTATATTTAATGTAAACTTATACTTAGCATTTTATTTTCAATGTAAACTTATACTCCACATTTACTTTACTAAATATATCATTATAAAACATCAAACATGGTAAACAAAATTGCAGTCCAAAGTGATTCACAACAACCTCTAATTGTAATGTGTGTGTGTGTGTGTGTGTCTTTCAACAACTCAAACTAAAAAAAAATTACAGTCCACAAAGGGTGTACACCCTTTGGACTACAAAAGGTGCATACCCTTTAGGGTCGGGAGTGACCCTTCCTTATATTTGCATTATTTTTTTTAAAAAAAGGGCATACTCCCATTTGAAAAGGGTACATGACCTTTATATAAAATGTTATATATTTTTCATTATGTTGTTTTTTTTTGTCCCCCAACTTTGTACATCTACCCACCAGGATAATGATGATGAAGAAGATCCTAGTGTTGCAAAAGAAAGATATAACATATAGGTACTCAAGTCTGTAAGATTGCATAATGTTGTATATAACCCAGAAGTACTCTTCTGTGTGGACCTAGTCTACCAAATATTCATCCAGTCTAAGTGTGTAGATAATATGATCAAATATTTCAATTTAGGTAATGACATTACTTTCATAGTTGGGTTAGCCTTTCAAGATTATTATGATTTACCCAAGCCTAAAATTTCTTACAGTGAAGAAACTATAACCTAATGGCTCAAAACACATAACATCAGAGAATTTTTGAGAGATTGGTCAAAAGATTAGTATAGGTACAAATCCAAAATCAATTAGATACCCATCACCCAATTTAGGAAGGGGGTAAGAATAGGGATGGCTATGATGAATAGATTACATGGGGTTAAGAACACTGGCCACCTAGATGATAAGTGGGTTCCACTTCTATCCATGATCATAGATGATGCCAAGACTCCACAATTAGGAGAGATCATTTCCTATAACTTGGTAGCTTAGATTAGAAGGACCATGGCCAACCAATGAGATCATTTCTATATGATGTGCTACTTGGTTGATGCCATATGTATTACTCTAAAATTCCTCTAATTCACCAATTAGGATCCAAACCTAATATAGACTATGCCCCATGTCCTCTCAAAAGTGAGGATTAAAAAATATAATAAGAGATATTGGCCATTGTCAAGCATTTATACCCAATTGTATACATGGCCATCCTTGAGAGGACTATGCCTAGGCTATTTGAACAAATTAGGGAAAATGTTAGCATGTGGGAGCCTACTAGTATTATCCAAATTGTAAAGTAATAAGTGTAGTGGGAATCAGGACAACCCCATCTAAGTTGCTTATCACAGTGTTAGACAAACTAGATCAATAGGATATTGCCTTCTAGATACTCATAGGAGTAGATGGATTATGTAAGAACAAGAAAAAGGTACTTTTCCATCCTTAATTAACCAATATTGGCCAATTTAATATTTAAAATTAGTACTCAATTATGGTTTATACCAAACAAAGGCCCACCTTTAGTATGGAAAAGGACACCAATAAGGAATAGGACCCTACACATTTAAAATTCAATCACTACATCAAGCAAAAGGTAACCATGATAATTACATACCATCATGAGCCTAAAGATGGAGACCAATTCTACATTAATGTAACTATTGACACTGAGGTGAAGTAGAGACTAAAGGTTGCTAATATCCCATAGGTGAAAGGAAGGCTAGATAATGTAGGGTTTTCCCAAGTTTTTGAACACCAAGATACTTAGGTAGGAACATCACCATCTCCAATACATAGTTCTAATGCTAAAGAGGAAAGGATGACTAACCCATAACTCAGTTTTTGAATACTTTAGGCATTATCTCCCACTTTGGATAAAGGAAGAGCTGGTGTAGGGAAACAAATTGAGCATGCTTCTACCTCAAAATCCCCATCTAGAAGCCCTTCCCAAATGTAAACTACTACCTCAATGCAGGAAACACCTTCAATGGAGGCAATAATAACTTATACTCTAGCACCAAAAACATCAACATCAACATTGCCTCCCCTCTCTCCTACTAAAAAAGGACCAAGTATTTTAGGTTAAGAGTATGTTTGCTTACCTCCTTATTTCCTCTATAAATAATCGATGAACATATTTGGTGAGACCTTAACTATGGACCATGTGAACCTGTCATCCTACAAACCTTTCACCATATCTTTAATTAGGCCTATGACCATTCCATTTCATATCATCAACCCCTTTGTCATAGCCTCCACTTTCAAGGTCTCAATAATGACCAATTTTTCCCTAGTTATGCCTAGGCCTATGCCCAACAAAGTCCTCAACTACATAAGAAGAGGACCACTATTATCATTCCCCAAGTTCCCATATTCATAACTAGCTCTTTAGCTATAACTAGTTCTTCTTCATCCCCTAGCTCTACATTTGTATTGGTCACATCCATAGATACCTCCCAAATGTCTACTTTCCAAGGACTAACTCCATCTTAAAAACTACTTCCATCTACTCAACCTCTGAGTGGCTCTTTGGACAAATCATGGATAAGACATGAAAATAGCTATAATGAAAAACCTAGATTTGGTCATAATAGACCCTACACATGGCATGATGAAGTTTAAAAAGGAATCTAGGGTAATGAAGAGGGTGACCAAGAGGAAGAGAGCTAAAAATAATGTATGAGTTAGAGGAGATTCTATTTGAGCTAACTAACATGAAGAGAGCTAGACTAGGCCAATAACAGCAGTATGAGGAGGACCTCCTCTCAGCTCTTAAATCCATTATGGATGTGGTTATTGAATTAGTAAAAGCATTATATTAGAAATTAGTTGACCTAGAGAAGAAACATAAAGGCACATTACTAGAGTAGACCATAACAAAGGTAGAATGGGATGTGGGATAAATGTTTGACATGTTGAACACCATGGCCCAATACAAGGTAAAGGGGGATGAAATATATAGTAGGATTCTCAAGGTTGAAGATGCATATGGGGCATATGACAATAATATAATAAAATTGGTAAAATTGATATGGATGAAGAAGTTTTAGGACTTAAATCTAATCCCCTTGGAGGATTTGAGCATTAATCAATGCTATGTAATTGGTAGAAGGAAGGAACTAAACTAGTTGATTGATGAGATGAGATCTTTGGGATAGTATTTTACCCAAAAGGGTGACAGGGTCATCCCTTTACTAAAGGATGTCAAGATCATGCACCTTGCCAACAAGGATGGATCCATTATTAGCAAGGATGCATTCAGGGCCCAGCTACAAAACTTTATTATAAACTTTAGAAATTAAACCATGGCCAAAGGAGTAAATTTTTGGTAAGAGATGGTAGATTTGGTATCCTATATCAATCATAAGATAGAGAAGGTTGTATAAATTAATGAAGTTATAGGACCACTCCTAAGCAAACATGATGCAATGGTAATAATCACAATCAAGCTACTAAAGGATCCTATCATCAATCTAAAATTGATCGACATTGACTATAAGAGATGATTTAAACCATAGACATGGAAAATTCAAGCCCAAAAACAAAATATCAATGTAGGATCCTCTACCTCCTCAAATCCTCTTGGGATATCTTATTCTTTAGCTATCACTAACACTCCTTCAACTATTATTAGTTCACATCCATCTTCTTCTATCATAGGAGATTCATCATCAACTACACTAATGGGATCTCAACCCATCTCTTCAAGAGTGAAATAGTTGTCTATTGGGATTTATTTTGATAAGAATCATGTCCTATTTCCCTTCAATTATGTTGTAAAATATTCCCCTTTTTGAATAGTGAATATTCTTTAGCTTTAGGGCATTAGGGGAATTGTCAACTGACATGTGTTGTATATCTAGTTCCTTTTGTAACTATCTGAGGCATTCAAAGCCATATGTATATGGGTTCTCCCCTTTTATTATACTTTAAAATAGAATTTTGTGAGATCAATGCAAAGATAAATAAAATTCATGCAATTTTCTCATTATTTTCATTATCTTCATGTGTTCTAGTTTCTTAAGCTTTGCTAATAATATATGATTTAATTTCTCCAATGGTTAAATCCGGTAGTAGTATTTCAAATGCATCTTTTTAGTTTGTGAATTTAGTTATGCTAATAAAATATGTTATGTATGCTCTATTTTCTTCTTATTTTCTTGGTAAATGTGTTTAAAATAATTTACTATAGGTAGGCTATTAAAATCATACTATTCAGATATATGCATTATATTTACCCTATAATCATCACTACACTTATGATATTATGAGTCTAGCACTAAGATTTCATAGATGTTAGTTTTATTTTCACTATTATCAAAAGAAATTAAAAGGAGATATTTCGGTCTTTATTGTTTCCAAAAAAACTTCCTTTTATGATTTACCCTGCTTCCTCTTCTGAAAATTTTTAACATGAATCACTTTAGATTAACACTCATTGTAAATATCCATTTGTCTATTTAAATTTTGGGCTAATATTAGAAAAATACAAAGCAATTTTTTACATCATGACAACACAAATAAATTTAGGTAGGCTGTGTCATCACTAAAGTTCCTACTATCCTTATAGTAGGGTCTACTTGCATACTAAAGGAGGTAACCACATAATCTATCTAGCAACATTGATTTAAGCCATAAGGTTTTTCAAGACCTATACTATAATTTTGTGAAATATTATTCCACTATTCAAAGTATATTGTCTATACTGATATACATCAATATAAATATAGAACTAGAAGGAGGACCTTGTTTGTTTTAAGTATAATTTGTAGTGTGTTTTATTTGAAATATAGAGTAATCTCTCTAAATATACAAATATTAGGAAAAACACTACATTTCCTTCTCATTTTTTGTAATGTCTCTTCAAACTTTGAAATATCCCTATGAAAACTGTTTATTCCAAGAGATCCTTTAAATATTGACTCAAATCTAAGGATGTTATAACATTACCCCTTCAATCTATTTAAATTTCATTTAAAGATGTTAAAGATAGGCATTTCAGTGGATTCTTTAAATTGATCAAGTTTTATTTAATCTATACCTTCAAGGTTCTACATGATTTGAATTGAGAATTTTTGATCTATTACAAATGCATATAAAGATTAGTGTCTAAGAAGGTTATCTTCTAAAAGATCATTAGGCCAAGGATGTAGAGGTTTAGATAGAGTAGATTCATCTAGCATCAAGATATTGTTTGTAAATTTATCATCTTAAGATACTTTGATAAACTTAATATGTTAAAGATTGCATGAAATATCTTGTCTAACATTGATCTTTGCAGATTAAACCAAGTTTCTAACAAAGTCTATGCATATTTTAAAGTTCTAAAGGATATAGGTTAGCAAAAGTGAAATAATATCACTTCATTTGATTTTGAGCCTTTCTGTAGGGTTCTTTTAGGCTAATTTGGTCAGTCCTTGCCTTCTTTTGCAAAACTTAAGGAGCCTTTCTAGCATTGAAAGATTTTGACATAGATCATTTGCTTAACATCATGGAGTTGACTAGGATCTAAACTAAATCTCATTGTGAGACTAAAGCTCCCCTTGGATCTTTAGAAACACATCATAAAGATAGAGCTAATAAAAAGAGATGTAGGAGATCCAAATACCACCCTACTCCAATCAGTCAACATCTACTCCCTCTATTCTATATTAGGCCAGTTATGGCATGGTTAGGAGGATCTTTCATAAATATACCTAGCCCTGTGCATGATTTTCCTAGGAACCTAGAGAAATACCTCCCTCTCTTAAATACATATAGGGGTATAAATGTTTAAGAGCATATCAAGTCCTTCAAGGCATCCCTTAGGCTTCTAAACATCATCCATGAAGATTTATCCTGTAGACTCTTCCCATTTACCTTCAAGGAAGCAACTTATAACAAGTTCCTCAATTTACTAGAGGATTCCATCACATGATGGAACTAGTTCAATGACACCTTCATATCATAATTTGGAAGGGTCATTAATCTTGGGATCATTTACTAATAGTTCACCATCTTGAAGTAAGACCTGAATGAGCCCATAAGAGATTTAATGTTAATTTTAAAAGATGTTTGGTCTCACCACATCTCCCTACTGACCTATAGATGACCTAGCATTAGAAATATATAATAATGCTCTAGATCCCATGACTATTGTGTTCCTACATATGGATATAAACATCAAAACACTACTACATGCATATGTAGAGGCTATACACATTGAAAAGAAAATACAACCATAGGGGCACCCTACCTTTACCATCCCAAAGATGAACCTAATTTTACCCTCTCTAAATTTACTCCCAAATTCAAACCATAATATGCCTACATTAAATCAGATACCTGGCCTCAATCAATTACCATTGAGTTATGCAACTCCTAGCCAATAATTAAGATTATTCAACTAGTCTAATGTTGGGGATCATCCCCAAAACAATAATCAATATTTAGTCCCTATTAACAACTCTAACACCCAAATCATTATCCATAACCCATTTTAAAAAACTAAGCCTGACTCCTTACAGGGAGACCTGGAAGCAATTTAGAGGATGGTTCAAAAACTAGGTAGTGATTTTTTGAATTTGTAATGGCAAATGAGAAATATAGGGGAAGGTTCTAATAGAAACTACATGTTCAAAAAGTACAACATACATTTTAATAGGTGTAAAGATAATAATAATAATAATAATAATAATAATAATAATAATAATAATAATAATAATGAACCCCTATCCAGTAAGATGCTTGACATAAATATCTATGAGTTGGCATTACCTAATTGGTGTAGGGTCCATAACATGACCCAACATGGAGAGTTAGAGTGCATAGAATTTTTAATTGCTTTTAAAATGTTTTGAGGTGAGTTATAAAGTTATGACATTATATTTGACAACCAAGATAATACTGGTAATTCAAGAAACACAAGAGCACCTAATAGTGGGTCCAACTCCACTGAAATGACCCTCATGTTCAAAACTTATGATTTTCCTAACCAAGAAGAAAATGAGCCTAAAGGTAACACATATGAGATTCACACTTTCTAACAATACTAGAAGATCAATTATGCCTTGATAAATAAAAGCCTAAAAGGAACCTGTAATTACTTCCACACTACCTAATAAAGTTGATACTCCCATATATCATAGAACCAACAATGATCCTCGTCCTTAAAAGGGAAAATATGCTCAACTGACTATAGAATTGGTTATGACTGGGTCCAAAGGTGGGTATAACATTATGGAAGATATGAATAAAATCAAAGTTAACATTACTTTGTATGATCTTGCCCAATCATTGAGCAATGCAATTTACTAATAAAATAGTTAGAGAATTCAAACAAAGGTAAATCCAAATATGTGAATGTGAATGTGGAAATATATAAAATTAAAGTTGAGGTTCCTCTATTTCTATTAATTGTTAGAATATTTGGGAAGAATGTGCATAATTATTTTCTTGATTATGGAGCATCTGCAAATAAATGCCCATAGTAATTTTTGAAAAGTTAGGACTTATTCCATTTAAATCTGATAGAGTTATTATCTAGTTAGACAAGTTAAAGGTTAAGGTGGTAGGAAAACTATTGAATGTCTATATAAAACTATCTCATGAACCCTAGATTCAATAGTTCATCAACATTCATGTCATTAAGATCCTAAAATCATATGGGATGTTATTGAGTAGAGACTGGACAAAATCCTTGAATGGATACATGTCCCGAGACTGCTCGCATATGTGGTTACCTTCGAAGGGTGTGCCTAATCAGATTCAAATTGAGTGAGAGTTGAGGATGAAGTTCATGATTATGGAGTATAATTCCAAGATTGAAAAGGTAAACTTCTAATCTACCAACTTGGGCATGTATGTTCTTGATACTACCTATTTGAGTGAAGATAACCCAATGACCAAGGATGAAGGATTTTGTAAAATGTACTTTGATGGTGCAAGATCCAAGCAAGGATCAAGGGTAGGTATCATATTGAATAATATAATTGGTAAGTAATATCTAAAATCTTATAGACTCTTATTTCCATGCACTAATAACCTTGTAAAATATGAAGCCCTGATATTAGGACTCCAATTTGTCATCAAACATAAGGTAAGGAAATTATTAGTACAAGGTGACTCAGAGTTAGTCATCAAGTAGGTACGTAGTTAATACCAATGTAAAATTTCTTATCTGAATAAATATAAATTTAGAGCATGGGATCTAATGGAAAGATTTGAATAATTTAACATTACCTTTATACCTATAGATTAAAATCAAATGGTAGATGTCTTGGCTTTAACAATAATAAATCTAGTCCCACTTGAGGCCCTTGAACTATAAAAGTTTGTAGTTGAGATGGTATCTTGTCCTTCTATAATAGACAACATCAATCACTTCCAAGTGTTTGATGATGATAAGAAAATCATCAACTTCATGAATAGTTATAGATTCTTTGAGTCACATATAATTGACAAATAATATGAAGAGTTTATAGAAGATGTCAAATCTGGTGATGATGGTGTAATCCAACTAAATAAGAATAGAATTCTTGAGGGCATGGTCCCTCTAGAAAGGATATTTGATCAAGATAAGATAAAAAGTGATGCCAAAGTAACCAAGGTGAGGAGTAAGGATTAAAAATAAATTAAACTAAGTTTGCTGGACAATCCCTATAACTTTAATATCAAGCTTATCTACACCAATGAAAAACTAGCCAAAGCTACTACGATATTGTCTAGGTTAAGGGATATTCTTGCATGGTCTTATGAAGATCTTAAGTCTTCAACACCTAGGTCATCACTCATACAATATATTTAAAGTAATCATGTAAAGCCTTCTAGTAAATGCAAAGACGTGTCAACCTAGTGATAGATCATCTCATCTATAAAGAAGTAAGTAATTTTTTGGATATAAGGATAGTCTTCCCAATTAGACACTCCACATGGCCAACCTGGTCCTAGTCAAAAAAAATGGTAAGATTAGACTCTATGTAGACTTTCAGAATCTCAATAGATCCTCATAAAAGGATAATACCTATTACCATCCTTGGATGAGGTAATTCAAATTATTATAAACTCTCAAGTGATGCTTTTCTTAGATAACTTCTTTGGTTATAACCAAGTGTTAGTCAAAAAAGAAGATAGAATGAAGATTGCCTTCACAACTAAGTGGGGAATATTCACATACAAAAGAATTCCCTTTGGGTTCATCAACACTAAGGCTACCTTTCATCATGCCATGCACTATGAATTCCAAGGATTGATCAATAATTACATCATTATCTACGTGGATGACTTAACCATTTTCTCTAAAAATAGGAAATACCACATGATGCATTGTCAACAAGTTTTGGAGAAATGTAGAACCTTTGGTATCTCTCTGAACCTTAAGAAGAGTATCTTTTGTGTAACTGATGATAAGCTTTTGGGATACATAATCATGAAGGATGATATGGATATTGACCCTAACAGGATTAATGCAATTTTTACAATTGATTTTCCTAATAGTAAAAAATAATTAAAATCATTTTTCAGGCAAGTTAACTTTGTGTAAATTCATTTTAGATTTTCCCAAAATTATTAGACCTCTGAATTCCATGTTGAAGAAGGACATAAAGATTGATTGGAGGTTCAAGGCTAGGAAATATTTTCAAGACATGAAGGAGTCCATAGTACATGCACCCATGTTAATTATCCTAGATTTCAATAAATATTTCTACCTTTATTTTTTTTCTTCTGACCACACGATCGTTATTGTCTTAATGTAGAAGGTAGATCACAAAGAACATCTAATTGAATTCATAAGCATGAAATTCAAGGATGCAAAATTGAGGTACCCACTCTTGGACAAGTAAGCATACACCTTGAAATTTTTTGTCAAGAAGTTTATACATTATATCCTTCAAAATAAAACTCACATCATTGTACCTGACCCCACCATTAAGCTTATGCTTAACCAGAATGAGTTAGGATAAAGAATCTAGAGTTTAAATCACTTGAAGCACTACTTCTCACCTACCCCTTACACACCACCTATGGATTTTGAGTTTATTTAGTTTATCATTAGGTAGGAGTAGTATAGTTTCCATTTTGCTTTGATTTATTATTATGTGTTTGCTTTCCATCCTTTTTAATTCCTTAGAATAGCTGTCATGTGTTGTAGATTGGCAATAAGCCCTCTAAGAAGGGTCCTAAATGTCTCTTGAATTTTTCCAAAGTTATGAGATTTAAAGATTAAGTTGTTTAAACTCATGTACATCCCAATAGATGGTTTCCCTGAGTAAGAAACTATGCAATGTGTTGATTTAGAAAATATGGAAGAGTTTAATGATGAAGTCGTCATTTTATGGATTATGTGTTTTTATTATGATTATAATATAGTGATAATAAACATATGTTTGACTAGATGAAGGTCTCAAAACAATGAAGGTCCATACATATAAGCACTTAATTTCACATCATAAGATTGTTTGGGCAAAACTCAGTCATTAAAAGTGAATGGTTATTGAGTAGAAGTTCTAGAATTCTTTAAAACCTAGATAAAAAACTAGTTCCCAACCTCTAAGAGTTTGAAAAAAAAGAGAAAAAAACATGTGTATAAATTTAAAAACAAACTTAAACTATAATCTGCATTATCTTAAAGGTGATTTGGGTAAACTCTACCAAGGCTATAGATGCCTAGCTGGTAGTGGAGTAAGGCCTAGAGTGGAACCAAAGGTATCTCTATTAGGGCTATGGATGCTTGGCTAGAAGTAGAGTAATTCCCAAGCCACCCCATTTAAATCTAGGCATGACTATATATATCTAAAAATGCTTGCCCAGAACCTATGATCAAAGCCATAAAGTTTAAAGCTACTAATTCTGAAACCCAAAGGGATGTTGGTCAATCAATTCAAAGCACACACATAGTATGAATGCTTTTTAGGTTTTTAGTCTTTAAATCCTTCAAGTGAAAAGTTTAGTTATAGAGAACCAATTATGATATTTGTTACATCTACCAAGGGATTATTACTTAATGATTACACTCTAATCTAGGATATCTGAATTCTAACATATTTTTATATTTCCCATGGAGGTCACCATTTATTGAGCTCAACATGCTCCATTTTCCTAAAAATTAGGACCTTATGAAATCTTGGGTCATTTATCCTAGGACATACCTTATCATTTTTTCTACATGATATAAAACCCTTTATATGATTTTAAAGGTTTGAAAGTCATGTTAGTCCATGATAGATATTAATGAGTACCTTTTTAAAATGTTTCACTAATATTTAAGTTTATTAGTTTTCTAATGATCTAACTTGTTTAAAAGTGCTCTTGTAAGGGGATTCAATTCAAAATTCAAGGTATACCCATAAAACACAATAAAAACTACTTAATTAAGGTTTTGAAACCATAACATTACTTTGTCTATGTCAAAAATTTTAAATATGATACTATGATGTACCTTGATTTTAAGTTTTAAAAGAGGGTCCAAGTCAAATTACATACTTAAGAGTTTATAGATTTGGACTTGTCCCCTCTCTTTTATCTATCAATTTACCAGCTATCACATCATTTGTCTGTGTACAATATCTTGTTACCAACTCAGCCTTGAATGATTCATGAAAACATCACATGTATTGGTCACTCAGTCATATAAAATTTGATACTCAGTCATGGAATTTCAAGTTCAAAAAGAAGTTTGAAAGGTTTGAAAACCCAAAATCTAATGAGAGTCTTCCACTTATCACTTGGTCATGGCATTTCCAATTTAGAGAGAAGTTATAAAAGGGTTCATGACCTAGTGACTCCATTACAATATGCTACTTGGCATCCACTCACAATATTCTAATGATCCTACTATTTTCTCAAAGTCTCATGACCAAGAAACTAAATGGGAATGTGTCACTTGTCACTTAATCATTGCATTTCAACCTATAAAAGAGTCATGCTCCCATTGGGGCATACCACATGGTGACCACTTTTATCCTACCAAGATCTTGACTACTTTCAAAGGTCCCATGATAGAGCGATCTAATTACATCATGATACATGGCACTCAAGAATGCCCTTGCCCCCTAGCTAAGGCACAATGTTCAATATCACAACACTATGATTATATGACAAGGTGACACTTGTCACTTAATCATGCAAACTTGGATAGCTAAATGCTACATTAAATCCATCTGATAGTAGTAACCAATAAGCTAGTGATACATGGACCCCTTACCTCATGGTATACATGATCAATGAAGTCACAAAACCCCAAAAAAATCAATCCAATCAAAATGAAACACATGGTGGAGTGTCATAATAGATGGGATTGTCAAGAATTTCATATAACAAAACCATGTGCTAGCACAAGCCAATGAAATCCTACCACTTGGTGAGCTAGTATGGGTCCCATGACCACATTGACCCAAAGAAAAAGGGGTCAAACCATGTAAAATCAAAAGGATGCATGAGATAATCAAAATATTCCACTTGGAATAATATCGTGCAACCCACTTGAGTAGCCTGATATTCAAAATAAAAGGCTAAAATGCATGAAAGAGTGTCACGTGCTAAATGCATGTCAAGTATGACACCAAAATGGCACATAGTTATTCATAAAGAACCAATTGTTGGTGTGAATTTAATGCTGATTGGGCTCATTTTAGTGGTTACAAGCCAATTCACCTTAAGGGAAAAGGCAAGCCTATGATGAGAAGACACATGTAAAAACTAAGAAAAGTGATTAATTAATCTCCAAATTTGGATTTTCAAAGCTGTTAGAAAAAAAATAAAGAACCACTTCAGATTTAAGTTAAATCAAGTGAAAAAGACTTTACATTTATGACTCATATCTTATAGTTCAAAATTATAATAATCAAGAGTTTAAAGCTTGCAGTCTCAAGGATTTGTATTAACTATCAATTTCTATCTACTAAATAAATACAAAGTGCTCTATGTGATTTTTTAAAGACTTCTATGCATTCATTAAAGCATCAAGATAATCCATGAGCTTATCAATTACAAATCTAGAAACCATGGCCAAAGAAGGAACGTCTGAAGCTACCAAGCTAGAACAAGTTGCATTCCTCTATTTATATGGAACAAACATAGTCTTCTAGCACACTAATTTCAATTTCATTGCATTAGCCACTAAATAAAAAAATTATAATGATTTATTATAGCATGTGGAGAATACTACATACCAGGATAGTGATGATGAGGAAGATCCCACTATTGTAGAAGAAAGGTTTGATAACTTGGTGCTCAAGTCTATAGGATTGCACAAGGTTGAATCCAACCCAGAGGTACTCCCCTATGTAGACTTAGTACACCAAATATTAATTCAATCCAGGTGTGTAGATAATATGATCAAGTATTTAAATTTTGATAATGAAATTATATTTATATATGGGTTAGCCTTTTAGGTTTATTATGTTTTTTCCAAGCTTGAAATTTCCTATAATCAAGAAATGGTAACCTAATAGATCAAAACACACAAAATTAGAGAATTTTAGAGAGGTTGGGAAGAAAAACAATATAGGTTCATCTAAAAATACAAAATCAATCAGATCCCCATTACCTAATTTAGGAAGGGGTAAGAATGGGGATGGTTATGATGAACAAGTTGCATGGGATCGAGGATACTGACCACATAGATGAGAAGTGGGTTCCACTTCTATCCATGATCATAGATGATGATAAGAATTCCCCATTGGGGGAGATCATTTCCTATAACTTGGCATCTTAGATTATAAATACCATGGCCAATCAAGGATATCATTTCTATATGATGTCCTACTTGGTTGATGCCATTTATGCTACTTTGAAAATTTCCTAGTTCACCATTTGGAATCCAAACTTAAAATGGATCATTCCCCATGTCTTCTTGAAAATGAGGATTTAAAAATAAAATCATGAGATATGATCCATTTCTAAGCATTTATACCCAATTTTATACAAGGCCATCCATGAGAGAACTATGACTAGGCTATCTGAAGAAATCAATGTAATACTTAATACATTGGGAGCCTACTGGTATTATCAATACTACATAGTAATAAGAGTAGTGGGAATCATGATATCCCCATTTAGGTTTCCTACCATAGTGTTAGACAAGCTATATGAATAGGAGAATGCCTTCCAGATACTCATAGGAGTAGATGGATTATGTAAGAACAAGAAAAAGGGGCCAGTCCATCTTCAATTAACCAACATTGGTTAATTTAATATTGAGAATTGGCACTCAATTATGGTTGATTTAAAACAAAGTCCCACATTTATTATGTAAAAGGACACCAATAGGGAATGGGACTCTATGCATTTATCATTCAATCATTGCATCAATCACAAGGCAGCCCTGAGAATTACATACCATCATGAGCCTAAAGATGGAGACCAATTCTACATCTATGCAGTTAATGACACTGAGGTAAAGAAGAGATTGAAGGCCAATAATATTCCATAGATGAAAGTAAGGATAGATAATGGAGGTTTTTTCTATGTTTTCAAACATTAGGATACTTAGGCAAGAGTATCAACATCTCCTATCCATACTGCTAGTGCTAAAGAGAAAAGGCCAACTAACCCATAACTTAGTTTTAGAATAATTCAGGCATTGTCTCTCACTTTAGCGAATGGAGGAACCAGTTTAGGAAAACAAATTGAGTTGGTGTCTACCTCTAAAGCCTCATATATCAGCCCCTCCCAAATTCAAAGTTCTACCTTAATGTAGGAAACACCTTCAGTGGAGGTAATAGTCACTTCTACTCTAGAACCAACAACTTTAACATCAACATTGCCTCTGCTCCCTCCTTCCAAAGAAGGACCAAGTATTTTAGGTTAGGAACATGTTTTATTGCCTCCTTATTTCCTTTATAAATAACCCCTAAACATATTTTGTGAGACCTAAAATTTGGACTATGTCAACCTCTTACCCTAAAAGGTTTTCACCAGACCTATAATTAGGCCTGTCACCATTCCATTACTCACTGTCAACCCATTTTTCATATCCTCCACTTACAAGGTCTTAATAATGGACAATTTCCTCTAGTTATGCCCAAGCCTATGCCTAAATAGGTCCCAAAATACCTAAGAAGAGGCCCATTATCATCATTCCCTAGGTTTTCATATTCATAACTAGTTATTCAACTAGTACTAGTTCTTCATCCCCTAGCTCTGGATTTGTATTGGTCACATCCATAAATACCTCCTAGATATCTACTTTCTAAGGACTAACTCTAGCCCAATAATTACCCCCATCTACTCAACTTCTAAGTGGCTCTTCAAACAAATCATGGATAAGACAATTGTAACTAACTAGAATAGAAAACCTATATTTAGTCATAATGGACCCTCTACATATTATGATGAAGTTTCATAAATAATCTAGGGCAATGAATAGGGTGACCAAGAGGAAGGTCACCCATCTAGACCAAACAATTATGTGAGTCAGAGGAGACTCTTTTTGAGTTGACTAAGATGAAGAGAGTTAGAGCAGGCCAATGACAATAGTATTAGGAGGACCCCCTATCAACTCTTAAAAGAACTATAGATGTGGCTACAAAATTAGTAAAAGGAGTAAAATAGGAGGAAGCTAACCTAGAGCAGCATCACAAAGCCAATTACTAGAGTAGATCATAAAAAAGGTAGAATGGATTGTGGTATAAATGTTTTACATGTTGAACACCTTGGCCTAATATAAGCTAAAGAGGGATGAAATATACAATAAGATTCTCAAGGATAAAGCTACATATGGGGCATATAATAGTAAGATAATCAACTTAGTGAAGTTTATCATGATGAATAAGTTTAAGGACTTAAATATGATACCCTTAGAGGATTTGAGCATTGCTTAGTCTTATGTAAATGGTAAAAGGAAAGAATTAAACCAGTGGATTGATGAGATGAGATCCCCGTGCTAGTCTCTTACCCAATAGGGTGATAGGGTCATCACTTTACTGAAGGACACCAAGATCACACACCTTAACAATAAGGATAGTTATATTTTTAGCAAGGATACCTTTAGGGCCTAGCGACAAAAATTTATTGTAAACTTTAAAAAGTAGGCGATGGCTAGAGGATTAACTTTCAAATAGGAGATGGTAGATTTGGTAGCCTCTACCAATCAAAGGATATATAAGGTTGTATAAATTAATGAAGTTATAGGACCAATCCTGAGCAAACATGATGTAATGGTAGGACTCAAAGTAAAGCTCCTAAAGGAGCCTATCATCAATCTAAAATTGATCGATAATGATTATAAGAGATGCTCTGACTCATGATCAGGGAAAATTGAATCCCAAAACCAATATGTCACCACATGATGCTATACCTCCTTAGCCCCTCTTGAGATATCTTCTTCCTTAGCACTAGCACTCCTTCAACTTCTATTGGTTCAAATCCATCTTATTCTATAGTTAGAACTTCATCATCAACTACTCTAATTGGATCTCAGCCCAGCTCTTTAGGAGTGAGATAGCCACATGTCAGGATTTATTTTAATAAGAATCATGTCCAAATTCCCTTGAATTACATTGTAAAATACTCCCCTATTTGAATATGGAATATTATTTAGCTTTAGGATATTAAGGGCACTATTTAATGATAAGTGTCATATATTTGGTTCCTTTTGTAACTATCTAAGGCATTCAAAGGCTTATATATAGGGGTTCTCACCCTTTATTGTACTTCAGGATAGAATTTTGTGAGATTAATACAAAGAGAGAAAATTCATGTAGTTTGATCATTGTTTCATTATCTTCATGTGTTTTAGTTTCTCAAGCTTTTCTAATAATATATGATTTCATTTCTCTAATGGTTAAATCTGGTAGCAGTATTTCAAATGCATCTTGTTAGTTTTTTCATTTAGTTATGCTAACAAAATCTATTATATATGCTCTATTTTCATCCTATCCTACTAGTAAATGTGTTTAAAAAAATTATATAGGTAGCCTATTAAAAGAATATTGTTCAATATATGCATTATATTTACCCTAGAATACTCACTACACTTATGATATTCTGAGTCTGACACATGGATTTCATAGATGTTAGTTTTATTTGAACTATATGCAGAAGAAATTAAAAGGATATCTGTTGGTCTTTGTTGTTGTAGAGAAAACTTCCTTTTTTTATTTACCCTACTTCCTCTTTTGAACTTTTTAAACATGAATCACTTTAGATTAACACTCATTATAAACATGCATTTGTTTATTATAAGTTTGGGCTAATATTGGAAAAATACAAAGCAATTTTTAAATTGTAACATAAAAAAATTCAGGTAGATTGTGTCATCACTAAAGTTCTTATTGTCCCTATAGTAGGGTCTTCTTGGAAAATAAAGTTGGTAACCACATAATCTCTCCATCAAAACTAAGTTAATACCTAAGGTTTTCTAGGACCTATCCTACAATCTCAAAAATATTATTTTGTTGTTCGAAGTATATCCTCGTCAATGATATACATCAACATAAATATGGTGCTAGAAGGAGGGCCTTATTTTTTAAAGTATAAGTTGTAGTGTTTCATTTGAAATATAGAATCATCACTCTAAATACACAAATATTAGGATAAACACTAAATTTCCTTCTCATTTTATATAAGGTCTCTACAACCTTTGAAATATCCCTGTGAAAAGTGTTTGTTCCAAGAGATCCTTTAAATATTAACTCAAACCTGAGGATATTCTAACATTGCCCCTCCAATATATTTAAATTTAATTAAAAGACATTAAAGATAAGCATATTAATGAATTATTTGAATAGATCAAGCTCTATTTAGTCTATACTTTCAAGATTCTTCATGATTTGAACTAAAGTTTTTTGACCTATTACAAATATGTGTAAACATTAGTGTCTAAGAAGGTTATCTTGTGAAAGATCATTAGGCTAAGGCTTTAGAGTTCTAGATAGAGTATATTCATGTAGAATTAAGATATTATTTGCAAAGTTTTCATCTTAAGATACTATGATAATCTTAATATGCTAAATATTGCTTGAAATATCTTGTCTAATGTTGATCTTTTTAGATTAAACCAAGTTTCTAATGAAGTTTATGTAGGTTTTAAAGTTTTGAAGGATCTAGGTTAAAAAAAGTGAAATAAGATCACTTTTCTTGATTGTGAGCCTTTTTGTAGGGTTTTTTAGGCTAATTTGGCTAGTCCTTGCCTTCTTTTGCAAAATTTGAGGAGCCTTTGCAACATTGTGAGCTTCTGACATAGATCCTTTGCTTAACATCTTGGAGTTGCCTAGGTTTTGTACTAAATATCATTATGAGATTAGAATTACCCTTGGATATTTATAAACCCATCATAAAGATAGAGATGATAAAGGGAGAGGTAGGATATCTAAATCCCACCCTAATTCTCCAATCAACCAACATCCACTCCCTATGTTCTACATTTGGTCAGTTATGGCATGGTTAGGAGGATATTGCATAAAAGTGCCTGACCTTGTGCATGATTTTCCTAATAACCTAGAGAAATACCTCCCTCTTTTAAATACATATAGGGATATAACTATTGAAGATCATATCAAGTCCTTCAATTCATCCCTTAGGATTTTAAACATCATCCATGAATATTTAGCCTATAAACTCTTGCCATTCACCTTCAAAGAAGCAGCCTATGACTGGTTCCTCAATTTACCAGAGGATTCCATCATAAGATGGAACTAGTTCAATGACACCTTCATTGCACAATTTGGAAAGGTTATTAGTCATAGTATCATTTACCAACAATTCACCATCCTGAAGTGAGACTTGAATGAGCCTATAAGAGCTTTTAACATTAAATTTAAAAATATGTATAAACTCACTATAGCTCCCTACCCACATGTAGATGACCTAGTATTAGAAATATATAAAAATTTCTTAGATCCCATGATAGTTGTCTTCTTACGCAAGGCTATGCAAATCAATACGCTACCACATGCATATGTAGAGGCTATACACATTGACAATAAAATGCACCCTTGGGAGCACACTTCCTTTTCCATCCTAAACATTAACCCATCTTTACCTACTCTAAATTTAGTCCCAAATGCAAACTAGAATATGCCTGCATGAAATTAGATACCTAGCCTTAATCAATTGCCATTGATCTATACAAATCCTAGCTAACAATTAGGATTATTCAACTAGTCTAATGCTAGGTCTCATCCCCCCAAAAAAATCAAGCTATGGTCCCTATTAATAACTCTAACACCCAAAGTGTTGTCCAGAACCCAGTTTGAAACACTAAGCCTGAATCCTCAAGGGGATACCTAGAAGCAATTCAAAGGATGGTTTAAAAACTAGGTAGTGATTTTTTGAATTTTCAAAGGCAAATGGGAAATATAGTGGAAGGTTATAGTATAAACTACACATTTGAAAATTACAATAGACCTTTTAATAAGTTTTAAAATAATAATAACAATAATGAACCCCCAGCTACTAAGATGCTTGACATAAATATTTATGAGTTGGCATTACCTAATTGGTGTAGGGTCTATAACATGACCCAACATGGAGAGTTAGATTGCATAGAATTTTGCAAAACTTTTTAGATGTTTTGAGGTGACCATGACATTGTATCTGACAACCAAGACATTATTAACAATTCAGGAAACACAATAGCACCTGATAGTGGGTCTAACTCCATCAAAATGGACCTCATGGTTGAAACTTATGATTTTATTAACCAAGAAGAAAATGAACCTAAGAGTAATATGGATGAGATGCATGCTCTCAAACTACACTAGAAGATCAATTATGCCTTGAGAAATATATCTCAAAAGGAAACTGCAACAACTTCCACATTGCATAACAAAGTTATTGCTCCCATAGAACCAATAATGATCCTCCTCCTCTAAAAGGAAAGGATACAAAGTTAAATATAGAGTTGGATACGACTAGGTATAAAGGTGGGTACAACATTGTGGAAGATATGAATAAAATCAAAGATAACATTACTTTGCATTAGCTTGCATAAATCATTGAGCAATGCGATTTACTACTAAAATAGTTAACGAAGAATTCAAACAAAGGTAAAGCCAAATATGTGAATGTGAATGTGGTAATGTATAAAATTAAAGCTGAGGTTCTTCCATTTATGTTAATTGTTAGAATCTTTGGGAAGAATTTGCATAATTATTTGCTTAATTATAGAGCATCTACAAACATTATGCTTGTCATAATTTAGGAAAAGTTGGGACTTACTCTAATTAAGTTTGACAAAGTTGTTGTATAGTTAGACAAGTCAAAGGTTAAGGTGGTAAGATAACTATTGAATGTCCATATACAACTAAATCATGAACCCTAGATTAAATAGTTCATCAACATTTAAGTCATCAAGATCTTAGAAGCATATGAGATGTTATTGAGTAGAGACTAGACAAAATCCTTGAATAGATACATGTCTATAGACTGCTCACATATGTGGTTACCTTGGAGGGGTGTGCCTAATCATATTCAAATCGAGTGAGAACTAAGGATGAAGTTCATGTCATAGATTATAATATCAAGAATTAAAAGGTAAACTTATAGTCTACTAACTAGGGCATGTATGCTCTTGATATTACAAATTTGAGTGAAAGTAACTTGATGACTAAGGATGAAGGATTCTAGATAATGTACTTTGATGGTGAAAGAGCCAAGCAAGGATTAAGGGTAGGTATCATACTAATGAATATAGTTGGTAAGAAATATCTAGCATCTTATAGACTCCAATTTCCATGCACTAATAACCTTGTAGATTATGAAGCCCTTATCTTAGGACTCTAATTCACCATTAAACACAAGGTAAGGAAATTAGTATGGGGTGATTCAGAGTTAGTAATCAAGTAGGTACATAATCAATACCAATTCAAAATTTATTATATGAAGAAATATAAATTTATAACATGGGATTTAATTGAAAGGTTTTAAGCATAAAACATTACCTCTATACCTAGGGATCGAAATCAGTTGGTGAATGTATTAGCTTCAATAGTAGTGAATATAGTCCACCCTAAGGCCCTCAAACTATAAAAGTTTATGTTTGAGATGGTATCTACCCTTATATACTAAAAAACATCAATCACTTCTAGGTGCTTGGTGATAATAAGCAAATCATCGACTTCATGACTAGTTTTAGAGTCTTTGAGTCACATATAATCAACGAGCAAGATGAGTTTGAAGAAGAAGTCAAAGATGGTAATTATGGTGTAATATAACTGAATAAGAACATAATTCTTGAGGGCATGGTCTCTATAGAAAGGATATTTAATCAAGACAAGATAATGAGTGATGCTAAAGTGCCCAAGGTGAGGGGAAAGGATTACAAGCAAAATTATTTCGGTTCACTGGACAATCCCCAAAACATCAATATCAGACTTATCTAAACCAATGAATAAGTAGCTAAAGCTACTAAGATATTTTCTAGGTTTAAGGATGTTCTAGCATGGTCTTACAAATATCTCAAAATCTTCAACACCTGAGTCATCACTCATACGATCCCTTTAAAGAAGCATGTAAACCCTTTTGTCAAAGGTAAAGATCCATCAACCCAATGTTAGAGCCTCTCATATATAAATAAGTATATAAATTACTATACATAATGATAGTCTTCCCAATAAAAAACTCCACATGGGTGGCCAACTTGGTTCTAGTTAGAAAAAAATGGTGAGATTAGACTCTGTGTCGACTTTTGGAATCTCAATAGATCCTTAGAAAAGGATAATTATCCATGCCATCATTGGATGAGGTAATTAAAATGTTTAGTGGCTCTCAGATGATTTTTTTCTTAGACAACTTTTCTAATTACAACCAAGTGCTAGTCAACAAAGAATAAAAAATGAAGACTGCCTTCACAACTAAGTGGGGAACATTCTTATACAGAATGATTCCCTTTAGGATCATTAGTATTAGGGCCACCTTTTAGTGCACTATGGACCATGCCTTTCAAGGATTGATTGGTATGTGCATCATTATCTACATGGATGACTTAACTATTCTATCTAAAAACAAGAAAAACCACATGAAGCATCTTCAAAAAGTTTTAGAGAAATGCAAAACCTTTGGTATCTCTCTAAACCCTAAGAAGAGTATCTTTTGTGTAATCGAAGGTAAGATTTTGGGACACATAATCACAAAGGATGGTATGGCTATTGACCCTGATAGGATTAATGTTATTTTTAAAGTTGATTTTCATATTAGTGAAAAATAATTAAAATCAATTTTTGAGAAAATTAACTATGTGTAAATTCATTTCAGGTTTTGCCAAAATTATCAGACCTCTAAATGTCATGTTGAAGAAGGATGTGAAGATTGATTAGATGTCTGAGGCTAATAAATCTTTACAAGACATAAAGGAATCCATAGTATAGGCTCCCATGCTAATTATCCCAAATTTTATTAAGGATTTATACCTTTATTCTTTTGCTTCTGACTACATGATTGCTACCATCTTAATGCAGAAGGTAGATGACAAAGAACATCTAGTCACATTCATGAGCATGAACTTGAAGGATGATAAACTTAGTTACCCACTACTGAACAAACAATCATAAGCCTGGGTAAAGGTCATGAATAAGTTTAGACATTATATCCTCTAAAATAAAACTCATACAATTATACCAAACCCCATTGTTAAGATTATGCTTAACTAGAATGAATTTAAGAGAAAGATGATTATAATGGATGACTAAACTCAGGGAGTATGACATAGAGATCAAGTCAACCAATATGGTGTTAGGCTAATGTTTAATTCAATTAATCTCCAAGATTGATCCTCATATTAATGTTTTATAGGTAAAAGCAGACCAAGTTTCAAGTGAGGAATGGTATAAGATGTTGTCTATTACTTATTGAATGGAACTTGTCCATCATAGTTGAAAAGAGATCAAAGAAGATCACTTAGGCTTAAAAACTCATATTTTATGATCAAAAGAGGAGTGATTCATATAAAAACTATGAAGGTATCTATTTAAGATGCATCTCTAAGAGAGAATATGTGGATATAGTAAACAATTTCCATGAGAAATTTGGAAGTGAAAACCCTTTAGGTAGAATCACTACCCAAAAACTACTTAGAACAAGATATTAATGGCCTACCATATTCAAATATATTCATGCTCATGTTTGAACATGTCACCAATGTCAAGTATTTGATAGCAAAGAAATAAGGGCAACCATGCATTTACAACCAGTGATCAAAACTAGTCTATTTACACAATGGAGATTGGACCTCATTGGGGTCATCAATCCTAACTCTTCAGCATGTCACAAATTTGTGCTAACAACCATTGAAAATTACACTAGGTGGACTAAAGTAGTTATCACTAAAATTTTTAATGAAATTGATGTCATCAAATTCCTAGAGGAGAACATCACAACTAGATTTGAGACTCCTTTATCTCAGGTGTGTGATAATGGTTTGGATTACTAATCCATGGAATCTACATAATGGGCCTATGAGAACAAGATTATTTTCAAGTCTTCATCAAATCATTATCCATAAGGGAATGGCATTGTAGATTCAATAGACAAAAACTTGATTAATGTAATAAAGAAGTTAGTAGATAAGAAATTAATGGAGTAATCATTATTAAAATATACTCACGTGGTAAATCAGACCAGATTCCAACAAGATTTAAAGTCATCTATATTATTACTAGTGTATGGGTATAAACCAATATTTCCCATTATATTGAAGCTACCTACTTATGAGTTCATGGATGAATACATGGGCATTGATGAAAGAATTTAGTCTAGAATATTGAATATCATCCAAATGGAAGATGCTAAAGATGAAGCCCTCAAGAAATTTAGCAAACACCAATGCATAGTCAAAAGGTGGTTTGACAAAAGGGCTAAAATCAAAATGTTCCAAATATCAAACTTGGTCTTACAATGGGACAAATCCCATGAGAAAAAAGGCCAGCATGACAAATTCACACACCTCTAGATTAGGCCATATCAAATTGCATAAATATTAGGTGATAATGCATTCAAACTAAAATACTTATAAGGAAATGACCTAGCTCTACTAGTGAATGGATAGTACTTGAAACACTACTTCTCGACTACTCCTTGCACCCCCACCAAAGGACTGAGAGTTGATTTTGTGTAGTGGTAGGTAGGAGTAGTTTAGTTTCCCTTATGCTTTGCTTTATTGTTGTGTGTTTTCTTTTTGTCCTTTTTTTCCCTTAGAATAGTTATCATGTGTTTTAGATTAGCAATAAGCCCTCTAGGTAGGGCCTGAATGTCTCTTGCATTTTTTTAGAGTTCGAAAATCTTAAGAATTAAGGTGTTGAAACTTGTGTACATCATAATAGATGTTTTCTTGAACTAATAAAATGTGTAATGTATTGATTTAGTAAATTTGAAAGAGTTTAATGATGAAGTTGTCATTTCATGGAATATGTACTTTTATTATGATTATAATCTAGTGTTAACAAACATACATTTGACTGGATGAAGGTCTCAAAATTTTGAAGGTCCATACATACAAGCACTTAATTTCACATCATAAGATTATCTGGGCATAAGATTGCCTAGGCAGAACTCAGTCATTAAAAGCGAATGGTTCTTGAATAAAAGTTCTAAAATTCTTTAAAACCTAGCTAACAAATTCATTCCCAACCTCTAAAATTTTGAAAAAAGATAAAAAACATGTATATCAAATTGAAATAGACTTGACACTATAATTTTCATTCTCTTAAAGGTGATTTGGGTAAAATCCACTAGGGTTATGGATGCTTGCTAGCAGTGGATCAAGGCCTAGAGTGGAGCCCAAGGTATCTCTCTCAGGGCTATGAATGATTCCCTGGTAGCATAGCAATGCCCAAGCCACCTCCTTTAAAGCTGAGCATGACTATGTATATCTAAAAATGCTTACCCAAAACCTATAATCAAATCCATAAAGTTTGAAGCTATTAATTCTGAAACCCAAAGGCATGTTAGTCAATCAATTTAAAGCATACACATAATACGAATACTTTTCAGGTTTTTAGTCTTTAAATCCTTCAACTAAAAAGTTTTTAGTTTGAGAGAAACAATTATGATATTTATTACATTTTTTGAGGGGTAATTACTTAATGATTACACTCTAAACTAGGATATTTGAATTTTAATATATTACTATGTTTCCTACAGAGGTTGTCATTTGTTGAGTTTAAAACAACCCATTTTCCTAAAAATGAGGACCAAAAAATTTTGGGTCATTTATCTTGACATACCTTACCATTTATTCCACATGATATAAAACCCGTTATATGATTTTAAATGTTTGAAAGTCATGTTGGTCTATAAAAAATATTAATGAGTACCTTTTAAAAATGTTTCACTAATGTTTAAGTTAATTAGTTTTCTAATGATCTAACCTATTTAAAAGTACTCTTGTAAGGGTTTAAAACTATAAAGTCAAGGCATGGACCATAAAACACAATAAAAACTACTTTTTAAAGGTTTCTAAACCATATTATTACTCTGGCTATGTCAAAAATTATAAATATGATATTATGACATACCTTGATTTTAAGTTTTAAAAGAGGGTCCAAGTTAGATTCTATACTTAAGAGTTTATGAATTTGGATTTATCCCCTCTTCTATCAAGATATTTATGAACTATAAAATTATTTTCCTTAATATAAGATCTTGATGCCAACTCAACATCGATCGATGCACAACATCATCACATGCATTGGTTACTTGGTCATATAAAATTTGGTATTCGGTCACAACATTTCAAGTTCAAAATAAAGTTTTAAAGGTTTGTCAACCCATATGTAGACACCATAAATCTACACACTCATGATTCTAAATGTCTAAGTAGCCTTGGGAGTACCCATGGACCCTCTTAGGACCAACCTACACCTATCATGTCTAAGCCAACTAATATGCACTCAGTTGCACCTAACTAAGTAACCTTGGCCTTCAGGACCCTATCCTTGGGGACCCTAACCATCGATGGTTAAGGTGACCATCGATGGTTAGCCTTTGGAACCCTTGAACATCGATAGTTAGGATCCACTTTGTCACCAAGAGCATGCAAGATATATTGACCCTTTTTTAAATATAACTTGTCTAATTTGTGTTACGAGCCTTTGCATGCACAAATTATATTTAGATGACCCAGTTACACCTTCATTTCAAACTCTTACTTATTCCTATAAGAGAGAGAGGTCTGGGAGTTTAAATCCATTTGCAATAATTATCAAGAGCTCAAGCATTCAAGAGTTTTCTTTTGTAGGTTAATTAGGCCAATTAGCATCATCTACGTTATCAAGCATTATCAACCATCTTATTGAGAGCCAAATTGTCATCGTCTCTCAACCAAGATTGTAGGTACCTTTACTCTATTAGAATCAAACTAGATTCCACCAACATGCTAATTATATCAACCACCCACCCAACCAACTTTTGGTAAGACAAGTACTTATTTATTACTATTCACATACTTTCATTCCATTTCATAATTAATCTAGCCCTTGCCTAACTCTCAAAATTCATCTATGAAATCCCTTCATCTTTTGTTGATCAAACCCATAATTCTATAGTAAACCTTTGAAAGTTAGACCCCAACCACTGATGGTCAAGCCTAATCACTGACGATTACCCCAACTAATGATGGTCACCTATGGCATAAAAACTAGAAAGATGATTTTAGCCAACCACACCCAACCAAACACACTTTTATATGTTTCTAACCACTCACAGAACCCCTTCTAATTTTTTAAATCATACCTCAACTCATTATCACTATTATTAATTAGTTTATCACTAATTAAATCATTTCTAGTCTATTTTTCTAGAAATTTGTCTTGTATTTGATATCATTACCTTTTGATTATTGATGCAAGTACCTTCTTTCTAGTTTATCAACTTGATTATCTAAAACATGTGGATTGACAACCCCTAAGGAAGCTTTTCCTTTTGAGATCTAGCTATCATTAGGAAATCCACCTAAATATCTATCTAACAAATAAGTCTTCTTTAGTTCTTTCTTATTTGTAGGTCTTCCTCCCCAGCTAAAGAGGAGCTCTCACAATCTTCTGATTCAATGCACACACAAACAAATAGGTTTTTCAACCATACCTATATTAATTTTTTTCTCTCTCTTTATTTAAATTTAAGTGAAAATTTACATGAATTTTTTTGGCATGCCTGGTGGGACTTAGATTTTTTACTCACCTTTTATTTAAATTTGTATGCTCTCCTCTCTATATGTGCTCATAATTAAAACTAGAATTTATTTTGGGATTAAAATCAACCGCATCTATTGCTTTATTTTAACATTATTTCACTTTGAATTAAATCACATTAATCTTATCATATCATCACTTTTGTTTTACACACTAGCTAGACCACTTTCATCAATCAAACATCAAAACAATTTGAGATGAGGCCTGACTGAGATTTCATCACCTAATAGTCACCTTACCAATTCTCGATGATCCTACTTGGAGGTCATTACTAAATGAAGAACCAAGTTAGCTCTCTCATTGAGTATAAACTCTAGATATCAATATATATTGGCTAAGCACATGACACTCTTATCACTATAGGACCATGAAGTGAGGGGGTAGTCCCCAATACCAAACCATGTATTGATTCCAATACAGATTCTTTTGAATGCCTAAATAACCCAAAACCAACCATAGACTGCTTCTATAGTACCTGATTTACAAGCTAACTTCTATCACACATTCTCATAAACTAAGGCATAAGCGAAAAAATAAGATTAAAACTAACCTCTAAGCTTAGTGTGCTTCATAGTGTATGTCTGGATTTCCTTGATCATTTTTTTATCTTATTATTTTTTGAGTGGTGAGTTTGTTCTTGTTTTCTCTCCCCTTTTTTTTCATGTTTCTCACTCATCAGTAGTGAAGAGACCTAGTAAAACAAAACCCATCACTTAAATCAACCTCTTCTACCTCTTCATCTATGGAGTACATCTCTAAGGTAGAAGATTCACCTCATTCATTGGGAATCCCTACTTTCCCTCAGGTATTTCCCTAAAGATATATGGATTTTACCACTTTTATAGACAATAACCCAGTTACCCTTTAGTATTACTTAGCACCTCTCCTCACCATATCCCAGCTTCAACCCCACCTCAAGATCCTCCTTATGGTATAACATCCCACCTTATGAAGGGTATCCCTATTATTGTGGTCACTGCCCAATCTTTGACCACCCAAGCATCTTCATCTACTAACCCTTTTGATGTTATAGCTGAGAACCAACCTACCCAACCAACTATTACCCTTACACATTCCACACCTACTAATAACTCCTCTACCTTGGGGATAACCCAACCATTGAACCATCATACCCCACTTGTAGCTGGAGCACCCACCACTAATGTTACCAACATCCCCTATGCCTAACCTAACCCATTGATTAATACCCCTTTACCAATATTAGGGGTATTTATCCCTTCTACCTCAGCACCCACTAGCACAAAGGTCACTACCTCCCCTCTTGTCACCAACCCAATTATCACCCATGCCCAATCCATAGGGACTTCTTAGTAGCTAACCATTGCACCCAATCTAGGATATATCCCTAACCCACAAAGGTATGTACCCACTACCCAACCACCATCATCCACCTATCCTACCAAACCTATAGCATCCACATTCAAACATGTGATAGCCTCTCAACTACCAAATAATTACCAATATGTTTCAAACCTCAACCACAATACCCACCTTGCAATCCTTTTGGTGTACCACCTCAAAATAACCTAATGAAAATGGTCATGGATAATGTGACCAACCTTGAGTCATCCATTTTAGGATCTCATAACATCCTATCTTATGATAATATTTGTAATGAACCTATTCACCTTTCTATCCCCATCAGACCTTACCCTCCTCAATGGGAGCTTCCAAAATTTACCAAATTTCAAAGCAAGGAGGACCCCTAGTAACACCTTAGGGATTTTAGGTATGCATGTTACATGATTGCATATGATGATGCCCTTCTCCTTCAAACCTTCCCCATGTCTTTATCTGGTCCATCTCTCGATTGGTATAGTGCCCTCACCAAGCATTCCATCTTTTCTTTCACCCAACTAGCACAAGTTTTGTTAAATCACTTTTCGATTAACATTTCCAAGAAGGTCTCTATCACATACCTCTATTCTATTAGGATTTTCAATGATGAGTCCACTAAAAAAATTTGTAACCCATTGGAAAAGCTTTATTAATTAGATTTCATCTTCCCTACCTCAACCTGAACTTATAGAACTTTTTGCTCGAGCTTGCACCAAACATATATCTTCTACACTGCATGTCTAAATCTTTATAACCTTTGATGAGGGTAATTTGAAGTTACAAAATAATAACTCTACCTTCAAGACCAATAAAACCTCTTCCTCTAAACTAGGAAACCAATCCAATATCAAAACCAAGACTAGGGGAACCGTGAATGGCATCATCCTTAAAACCACCCCTCCACCCAAAGTCAATCAAAAAAATTCTCCCATTACCTCTAATCAAAATGCGAAGAATCCAAACCAAATCAACCAAAAACAATTTACTCCACTTGGATAATCATACATCTCAGTTCTAAAGAATCTACTAAAATTTAACCTTATACAACTTCCACGTATCAAACCTCCCCGACAATTTGATTCTTCTCATCTAGCACTTGCTTGGTATAATGAGAATGACCTATGTGCTTTTCATCATGTAATTGGACATGATGTCAATTGATGTAATACTTTTAATAATTTTTTTTAGAGTCTTATTGATAAATGGGAACTCATGTTGGATAATCCTAATGCCCCTCAAAATCAATCTCTTTACATCTTCAAAAAACCTTTCCCTAATCATGTCCCTAGTAAAAAGGACATACCAATCGAATGTTCTCATGATGCCGACATGGTCAATATAGTTCATGATAAACGTACCCATGAGGACTCAATCATTCCATCTACCTACTCCTTCCCCACCTCACCTACTGAGGTGATGGGGCCACCATACCCTCCTTCAGAGACCCAAACCACATAGGATTATTTTCCCCTAGCTACGCTCATAAAAACACTAGAATCATCACATATTGCCTCAACTAGTGTATATGAACAAACAAATGTTCCTGATCTTCCACCTCCACTAACTATCAAAAAAAATACCACACCTATGGACATCTGAGAAGTGGTTCCACTAGAACTTCTAATGGAGGAGCTATCTATCCCAGTCCTACATTCCTCACCTTAGGAGATCAAACAACCTACCAAGAATCCTCCCCAACCTACAAGTATATCTATTTCATCCACTACACATGGATCAAGACAAATACACAAACATTTTTCCACATTAGTACAAAATTTAGAATTCATCTTAAAACTAGACATAGATCAAATCACTTTCTAGCAATAGTTAGGGCATCCCTCCATCAATAAACCTGAACCTTCTAGCATGCCTTTAACCAACCAATCCATCATCTCAGCATTACCTCTTAAACCTTTTTGAACCTCTAACAACACCTCAACTCTCAGTCAACCAAAACAGAGACCACCTCACCAACCAAACCTTTTAAAACTCTTGGTGCCTTCCTTACTTGGAGTTTGGTTCACCCATCCTTGAAGGTAGAATTAACTTCACCCAAGCCTATACCAAAGTCTCAACCCACACTAACCAAGAAGACAAAAACATTGAAAGGACACATGACTAAGCCTCTACCTCCCTCTACATTTCCTTTTATCTTAGGGCCTCACTCTTACACTTTGCTTTAAAAACAACCCCCTTTCAACATATGTCACCCACTATCATTGATTACACCAACACATTTATTATTTGATGTGTTAATCCTTCCTAGATTAGAACCAGCCAGACCACTAAACTTGACCACCCCAACTACCAACATATCTAGGCAAAGACCATCCACTAAAACCACCTTACCCCAGGCATCTCCCACCCAACCTATTACCACCCATACACCCATCTTATCAACCAAAACCATGAGCTCAAAACCTTCCTTACCTCTAGTAGAATCATATACAATGATTCTTCAAATATTAGTGTAGACCTCCTACCTCACATTAACTCCCATCAAACCTTTTGATCCTCTTGGTTCAAAGCCAACCTAGTACACTAACCATCAAATATACTCTTATCATAGGACACCTGGGCATGACACAAATAACTTCAAATCTCTCTAGGCCCTTATCTACCAACTCTATAATGAGGAAGATCTTTGGGTAGAAGACCTTCCATCCATTCCTCCAACATTACACCCAACACTAGCCACCAACACATTCCTAATCCCTCAATCTCACCTCAGAGTAACAAAGAATCTACCCAAACACCCATCACACCTTCACCCTCTATCCATACCATTAATGTGGTCACATGATCATAAAAAAGGGATAAAGGGAAGGCCAAAGTGTCCATTCTATAGACACACCTACCAACTCACCCTATCCCAAACTAGATCTAGACTTTTACATTTGTAACTAAGCCCAAAGTCACCATCTTAGGAACTTCAAAGGCTAACCCCTCTAAATCCATCAAGAGGGTCATCTTTAAACAAATCCATCAATCCTAGCTAATATGAGGATTTAAAAGTTCATTTCCACTTCACCCAACCATCATCAGGACATGATCAAGGCTATGCAGGCCATTGAAGTCAGACCAAGGGATTCCTAACTTATAGAATCCTTTATCAGCACTCTCTAGCTCTCCAACCTTGTCACATTCAAAGAATCAGAGATACCTTCTATCTACCTCAAAGACCTAGATCCCCCTCTTTTTATTACAACCCACATTAACTAGACGCACATCAAATGGGTTATGATTAATGGTGGAGCCAGTATCAACATCATCTCTTCCCATTCCTATGAGCAACTCAAGCTACTAAATAATGTCATGTATAAAACTTCTATTATCCTTAGATCTTTTAATGACACTATGACCACTACCTTGGGAATCATCATCCTTCATATTTGGCTAGGACCTTGCACACTCCCCTAACTCTTCTATATGGTCGAAGGTGAATTCTAGTACAATGTTTTTCTAGGGAGACCTTAGATTTGGACCATGGGATGTGTACCTTCCACCCTCAATCATTATGTTAAGTTTGAACATGAAGGTCAAGTTGTTACCATACAAGCTAACCCTAGCCATTTTGTAGTATGTAATATGACCTACCGACCTAATGGCATTCTTGTCCCTCCATCCAAATCATTACAAACAACCACCATCAAGTCCTCACCCATGGGAGCTAAAGTCATTACTTCCTCCCCTTCCACTGAAGCATCCACTAGGTTATTTATCCCCATAGACCAGATGCCCATCAATGATCCTTTGGAACCCACCCTTTAATGCCTTACTCTTGGATAATACCATCTTCTCACCCTTGATGCCCTCCTTACTCCCCAAGAATATGAGAAACTTAACCACCAACCAAATTATAACCCCAACATTGGATCCATTAACCCCTTGGGGCCTCTAAGCTATCAAACCTACTTTATATGTGGGGTAATTGATAAACCACTTAATATTGGCACCACTCTCTCTCCACCTCAACTATTCACCTTTACCTTCTCTTATATAGACAACCCAGACTTTGCCAAACTATTACTTAACAGATGTGCTTGGAAGGGATTTGGTTTGGGATGATATGAGCATAGACTACACATGTTGACCTTGATTGAGACCCAAAAGTCTCATGAGAAGCATGACCTTAGCTTCATTCTACCCAATAAAAATAAATCTAAACAAACTATCCCTACCATTGTTGACGAAGAGACCCCTTTCTCACCAACACCCCCTCCACCTATGGGTGAGGATGAGGACATTATCCCACCTAATTTTTTTTCATCAACATGATTACCCTTGGCCCCCTAACTTATCAAAATGAAGGGGCATCCATATCCATCCCTTTGACCCATCCTAAACTCATGGGAGAAGACTCTCATACCATTAACATTGTTTAGTGTTAAGATGATGATGATATTATCACCTACCTTGGTCTACTAGATTCATCCATCTATAAATCTTTACCTCCAAAAAAATTAACCATGTTGAATGAATCTACCATGGACATTGACACATGCACTTTGGAAAACCCCCATATCATCAAACTTGGCCAAACTCTCACCCTTAAGGAAATACATGACTTCTCTACCTTCCTCCAAGACCATAGTATTACATTCAGTTGGTCATATGCTGACATGCCTGGTATTGACCCAACCATTGCCACCCACAACATTATAACTAATCATGATGCCAAACCTATTAGATAGAAACTTTTTTGAATACAACCTTGCATATCCCTCCTTGTCAAAGAAGAGATTCAATGCCTCCTTTCTATCAACTTTATTCAACCCATCAATTATCCCTAATGGATTTCAAACATCATGCCTATCATTAAAGCCATAGAGGGACTATGTATCTGTGTAGAATTTCATGATCTCAACCTCACCTACCCAAAGGATGACTTTACTCTACTTAGCATTGACCATCTTGTTGATCTTACAGTAGGCCATGAGATGTTATCTCTCATAGATGGATTTTTAAGTTATAATCATATTTTAAATGCCCTTGAAGATCAACACAAAACTACCTTTATCACCCCATGGGTGACTTTTTGTTATAGAGTCATTTGTTCTTAAGAATGGTTTTGTAACCTACTAATGTGCCATGACCTATATTTTCCATGACCTTATCCATACAATCATCGAAGACTATGTGGATGATCTTCTTGAGAAGTCCAAGCTTTAAAAAGACCATTTAGTCATCCTCAAGATTATCTTTGAGCAACTTATCCACTATCACATATACTTGAATCCCAAGAAATGTATTTTTGGGGTCTTATTAGGAAAAATTATTGGATTAATCATTTCCCTTCGAGGAATCAAGGTTGATCTAGCCAAAATCAAAGCCATCCTTGAGATGCTACCTCTAACCAATCTTAAACAACTCCATAGCTTGCAAGGGAAACTTCAATCCATTCATCATTTTATCTCCCAGCTCTTTGATTAGTGTCAACCCTTCCACCACCTATTGAAAAAGGATGTCTCTTTCAAGTGGAATGTTGATTATCAAAAGTCTTTTGATGCAATCAAAGAGTACCTACTATCTCTACCTGTCTTTACACTTCCCAAAGAAGGCCAACCTTTCTACCTTTATATATTTTCCATAGACCACTCCCTAGGGGTGATTCTTGTCCATTAGGAGGAACAACACAAGGAGAAAGCCATTTATTACATTAATCACACACTTGTCAAATATGAGACTCAGTACATGCATATCGAGAAACTATGTTTGGCCTTAGTCTTTATGGCCACCAAACTTAGCCATTACCTTCTTAACCATAAATTTTTTGTCATAACTAATACTGACTCACTCAAATACATACACTCCAAACCATACCAAAACCAACATATGGCTAAGTGGATCATGCTTTTACCTGAGTTTGACCTTGAGTTCCTCTAGTAAAAATCAATCAAGGGGAAAGTAATTTTTGACCAATTGGCTGAGGCACCCCTAACAATCAACCAACATCCCCCTCTTAAATTTCTAGATGAGTCAATCACAAGTATATCTCAATTAGATTTTATCAATCATGTAACCATGTTTTGCAATGGTTCTAAATGTCAGCATGGTGGAGGAGATGGTATCATCCTTATCCCCCTCATCATTGAACCACTTCCTTTATCATTTAAACTCAACTTCAAATGCACCAACAATATGGCTAAGTATGAATACCTAGTAATCGGTCTCCAAATTGCCTTGGCCTTAAGAGTCAAAATAATCAATATCTTTGGTGACTCCCAACTAGTGGTCAACCAAGTCAATGGCATTTACCAATGTAAATGAAATGATGAAAATTTATAGATAACTAGTCATAGAGATCCTAGCCTTATTTAAACACTACCATATTCAAACCACCCTATGATCCACCAACATGTTTTTTGATACCATGGCTTCTCTTGCCTCTCAAATCTCATCAGCACCTTTAGAATCCAAACTATCAGTCATTGTCCATCACCTCACCAAAACTTCCTACACCAAATCAGACATGTCAACCATCTTTAGTGTGGAAGAGATTATGCCTGAGTTTTGGTATCAACAAAATTTTGACTACCTTCACCTTGGCATAATTACTTCTAGCCTCTCTAGGAATTCTCATCAAGAATTTATCTAGAGCACCTCCCATTATTCCATTCTAGGTAGAATTCTCTACAAACATGGTTTTGATGGCCTCCTATTCTACTGCTTTTGTAGTCTAGAAGCCTCTCATGTTATCAAAGATACACATGAGGGTATCTATGAGGATCACTTTAGTGGACTCACTATGGCTAAATACATCCTCTACCTAGGTTATTACTAGCCCACCCTTAACCAAGATTATTTTGATTATGTGAAAAAAGTGTGTCAAGTGTTAATAACACACTAATTTACATCATGCACCTACCAATAGTCTTCATGTTTCTATAGACTTTTGGCCCTTTTCATAATGGGGCTGAGACCTTATCAGTGAAATCAACCCCCACTCTATACAACAACAACATTATATCATTACCACAACTAAATATTTCACCAAATGGGTAGAAGTTATTCTGCTTGTCTCGATAAAAGATGAAAAGATTATCGAATTTATTACACATCACATCATCTACCATTTTGATGTTCCCCATAAGATCATCACCAACAATAGATAATATTTCAAAATAAATAAGTTCAAGGCCTTTGTAATGTATTTGTTATTAAAATTAGCTTTTCATTGTGAATTAGGAATTTGACTCAACAGAGGTGTTAGTATCTTGTTAGTGACAAAATGAAATCAAATTGAAAAACCAACACACTATCTAGCATACATATATAGGCCTAGTTACTAGGGAGAGATTAGTGAGGGAAATCCATTTGAAAACACAACTAAAAATGGAAAGAAATAATAAATATGAACATAAAACACCAATTTATTACCAAATCTTTGATTTCTCCAAAAGGCTCCTTCTTTGGCTTGCTCGGCTTGTGCTTCAAGAGATCTTCTTCAATGGAGTGTGGATACCTTCATCTCCTACCTTCATCTCCTCTTGACACATTTGGATTTGGATTGGATCAACAATTTGGCATTATAAAAATAACATGAAATGATTTTTTAATGTATTTGGGCATTATAATTTTGGCATAAAAGAGCTTAAAATTCAATAGGTAAGGCCTCCTATTTATAGATTTTTGGAATAGTTTGAAGATCAACCATGACCATCCATCTCAAGATTGAGATGTATGGATATGAATAAATACAAATATGAAATTCATTATAAAAATATCCCCATTAATATCTGGGGATAAAGGGGTATTGAATAAGCATGGAGGGTCTTAATGAGGCATGGGAGACCCATAATCTTAATATTTTATGTATTTATGGCTTATGGATGCCACCCCATATGACGATGTAGTTAATAGAAATCAATTTATAATAAATATTTATTCAATAAGTTCCATGGAAAATTAACTTAAAGCCCTAATTTTGTTTAATTATCCTAAAACATGATTAGTCAACTTTAGTGCAAATTTTAGCTCTTGGTGCACAAATTAATCAAATTGGTCAAAATGTCTTGTTATTGGTCCAAAATTTGACTAGATTAGAATTAGAACTCAATGTTAGATGAATTAAATCTATTATCTCATTTAGGATGTTACCAAAATGAAATAACAAAGGCATGTGTCTCGTGTAATATATTTGACATAAAAGAGCAATCCAGGGCACCTAGGTGCAAAATTAGCAATTTGACTCAAAATGATCTGATCAAAGTTAGCTAGCCCATAAATTTTACTACCCAATTTAATGATACTCTAGCCAAAATAGGAACTTGAATATATTAATTTCAACTCATTTAATACATTTTAGTGTTTTTAGGCCTAATTGTACACTTTAGGTGGAAATTGGTTAAAAGCCTAGTTGGAGGTCATTGGTGGCCAAATTTAGGTGTCTATAATTTCCCCCTATTTGGGAAGGCATTGCAAGCTATAAGTATAGTAACATCTTCTCAAAGAATAAAAAGTTCTTGTATGTCTACAACTACAATGATAATAAACTAATTGTATGATGCCCCCTTAAGGGAATGGTTGGCACAAGTAAGCTGGAAAACAGTCCCTCGATAAGAAGCAAAATGAGAGGACCAAAGAAAGGAAATATGATGGGGTGAAAACACAATGATTTTGAAGAATTATTCAAAATCACCAAGAACGCAAGTGGGATGGTGTAAAATGGTTTTCCCAAAGGTGGTTATAAGCATTGTACCCCGATAGTGGCAACATGGTATGATAACACAATGATTTGCCCAAAAGCAGTTATAATCATTGAGAAAATGGGGCTGCCCTAGTTAAGATAGAAAAATAAGATAATGCTTCCCCAATTAGGGTAGAAAAACAAGATAACAACATGCCCCTATTTGGGTGAGAAAAGTAAATTTGGTGATAACATAATGATTTGCCCAAAGGTAGCTATAATTATTAAGAAATGCAGGTGGGATGGTGTACAATGATTTACCCATAAGAAATTATAATAATTGGACCCTAATTATGGAAAACATGATAAACTTGGACAAGGATGATGATAACTTAACACTAAGGGTAATGATGAATTGGAATAAACTACTAGCAGGGAGATGCTCATCTAAACTAACAAAGGTCAAAATTCTTTCATGGTTAATTACTCTATTTTGGATATGATTGGGATTAAATCAAGATATCGATGTTCATGGTTAGACTTGTTTAAGTTGATATTTGTTGTATCATGTGTTGGTAGGCATCATGGTATAACATCATGAGGACTTGGTCAAAATATGCATGAGGACTGACTCTCATAATCTAATACTCAATAGAAAATAATGCACCAATGATAGAAACCATGATGACAATGTCAACATATGAATATACATGGATTTGAGTATACGTGTGGGAAAGTAATCACCTAATGAACAAACATAAACTAAATCAAGGCAACAATGCTAAAAGCAAACAAATAGGTAGATAAATAAACAAACAACACAATAGAAACCAAATGAACATTGCCCATAGAAAATAGGTGACAACTTAATAAATGAACAAAATGATGGAATAAAATAAAAGAAAGAGGGTGGCCAAGCTATCTCTATATGCACTAGGTAAGTGGATGTTGCCTACATAATTCTATGGACATAATATCTAATAAAAAAATTCAAGCCAAATGTATTTCTCTGAATGGGAAGAATATGATATCTAATGAAAACAAACATAATGGATGTGATAGAAGAATAGGAATGATCTTGCAAAATGACAACTTCGTGAGAGTAAAAGGCCAAAAAGGATGGGGAAACTAAGAAATAAATGATTTTGCTTACAACTTATTAAGGGTTCCCAAAATCCTTAAGGCAAAGAAGTGGTTAGTGTTTTTGGTTTTTTCTAATGATTTTATAAATGTTTTTGGAATTTTTGAAGTATCTCAACTTGATCAAGAATGACTAGACACTAAATGGTTCAAGCTCATAGAATAGTGAGAGAATGGCTTAGAATTCTCATAAAATGGTGAGATAAAGGTTTAGGTTGCTCACAAAATGGTGAGAGTATTACTTAGGATGCTCGTAAAATGGTGAGAGTGTGGCTTAGGTTTCTCATAAAATGGTGAGAGTATGGCTTAGAATGCTCACAAAATAGTGAGAGCGTTACTTAGGATGCTCAAAAAATAGTGAGAACATGGCTTAGGTGTCTCACAAAATGTTGAAATCATGGTGGAAAGGGTGACTAAGATGACCTCAAAAAGTATCAAGCACTACCTACATAGTCCCATAGTATGACCTCAAGTCATTAGAGTTTCATCTTTATAGCAGAGGAATCAGACTAGCATAAGTGTCAATTCAAATAAAATAAGGATAGTTGATAAAAAGGCATAGTATGGCATGGGAAGTGGCAAGTTGGTATGTCAAAGCTCAATAAATAAATGTTTCCCCTAGTTTTCTGATAGGTAGTTATAACCAAGACACAATGGCATAGATCAATGGTACTAATATCCCCAAAGGTGGTTATAATTAGTAGCAAGACCAGTAATAAGAAAGGAATAACAAATGAAGGATGCAACTACCAAAACTTCTATCATACTACTCCAAAATACAATCTCTATTTGAAGTACTCAAAATACTAATGAAACTAATCAAATTCTTTGGTACTAAAAAGGTGCAACCAATGGCAAAACAAAGGTCAAACAGGCTAAGATTTAGAACACATTTGGTCAATAGATCAGAATGGTAAAGCAGATAAGGCTAAGAGGATGGATAAGAATGATATTTATACAAAGAATAATAGTGAAAAAATAGCACAACTAAAATGGTCCTTACAGACAATATACCCTAGCACTCAAGCATAGTATCACTTAAGGTAAATAATATTCATCAGCTCAAGAAGCTCATCTCCATCTAGTGTGACGAGCCTATATGCTCGTAATATATAATCTATAGTAATGATGAAAGGCCCTATCTAGTTTTGTTTGAATTTACCTTTATGCTTCTTTTTAGCCATGGTATTATTTTGGTTTTATTTAAGAACAAGATCACCAAGTTTAAATGTTATATACTTGACATGCTAATTTTAGTGGCCTTTGAATCAATTTTGATATGCTTAAAGATTGTTGAATGCAACTATGAATTTTTCATCAAGCAGGTCTAGATCTTGCAGGTGGGCTACTCGATAGTCATGATCATCTAGGGCATGCTTGAAATATATACGTGGTGAATGTACAATGATTGGTATGGTATGCCCAAAGGGTAGGTAATATCTATAGGTGTCGATCATGATTGGAATCATTGACAATATTTTTGATAATATTGACAATGGTTTCATTCGATGCTTCAACTTGACCATTACCTTGAGTGTAATATGCTATATAAAAATGTTGTGTGATATTATATTTGATATATAGCTTGTCAACATCTTTGTTCTTGAATGATCCTCCATTATTAGATATAATGTTAGAGGGGATACCATAGTGGCAAATGAGATGGTTGAAGATGAACATGGAAATTTTCTTTCCAGACATGTAAGTGAGGGGTATAGCTTCAATCCACTTAGTGAAATACTCATTGGTGGTAAAGATATGTTTATGGTCATTAGATGAAGTGGGGTTTATTTTCCCAATGAGGTCGAGTCCCCATGTAGCAAATGGCCATGGTGTCAACATTAGTTTCAATGTTTGTGTTGGGGCATGAATCAAATTAGCATACTATTAACATTTATCACACTTCTTTACATATGTATCTACATTTGCATCCATTATAGGCCAATAATAACTAGTACACAAGATATTTTTGGATAGAACATCCCTACTAGAGTGGGTTCCATAAATCCCTTCGTTAACTTCTTGTAACACTAGTGTAGATTCTACTGAAGTTAATAAATGAAACAAAGTTCCATCAAAACTATGGTGGTAAAGGGTTGATCCAAGTGGAGTATAATGACTAGAGTGATGGATAAAGGATTTGGTTTTTTTTGTGATAGGTTAGGTGGTATAAATTAGTCATGAAGATAGTTATAAAGGTCTAAATACCAGATAGAATTAGGATGAATGATATCATAAATTATTGTCATAGTTGAAAGTTCATGAGCTGGTGTGACCAAATTCTTGATGAGGAAGTGATACTCTCTAGCTTTGTCTATTTGTTGAATTAGAGAGCCATTAGTAGCCATGTCATATGTATTTCTATTACTATCCCTTGGTATATGCTCAAACTAATTATCTACAATTTATTGCTTGAGATTGTCAACCATGGCTTTATATGGAACTAACTTGTCATCTTTGGTTTGAAAATGGTTTGTAATCTGATTGATGATTAACTAAAAATCACCACAAACCTTTAAATGATATATATTCCATTGTACCACTTGGTGAAGACTTGCAATAAGTGCTTCATATTTATCCATGTTATTGGTACAAGGAAAGTTGATCTTGAATGACTTAAGGATTAGATCCCCCTATGGTATAATAAATAAGAGGCATGCCCCTAATCCATGTGTTGTGAATGATCCATAAAAATGGAGCTTCTAGTATTAATCCTTAAAAGGTGTGTCAATGATATTCATTATGGATTCATCAAGAAATTGAAATGTGAGTGCCTTTATGTCTGTAAGAGGTGCTTCAATAAGTTGATTTACAAGGACCTGTCCCTTGATTACCTTCTGATTGACATACTCTATGTCAAACTCACTAAAAATCATGATCTATTTGGCCACTCTACCTTGTAAATATATTTTAGATAGTAGATAATTGAGTGGATCTACTTTTAAAATGACCATGGTCTTATTGTTTAGCATGTAATGGCACCGTTTTTGAGATGCAAAGACCATGGCTAGACAAACTTTTTCAATAGGTGCATAGTTGTGTTCATATGTCACCAAAGTATGTCTTAAGTAGTATATTACATAATATTTTATATTTTTATCATGTTAAGCCAAAATTTCCCTTAGGGCATTTTTAGTAGCTGATAGATACAATAATAATGGCTTTCTTGGCAAGGAGGTAACAAAATAGGTGGATTAGCTAGTTAGTCCTTGAGTTGTTATAAAGTTGTTTGGTAGTGATCATCCTAGTGAAATTCAACTCCCTTTTCCAAAAAATGTGTAAATATATGGCACTTGTCTTCTAACTGAGAGATGAAGCATCAAATTAACTAAATCTTGCCTTGCAAACTATGGAGTTACTTCAAACTGGTTAGTGGTAGCATCTCAATTATAACATGGAATTTGGTCAGATCAACTTCAATGCCCCTTTAAGACACAATAAATCCAAGTAACTTTCCTGAGGTTACTCTAAACACACATTTATTTGGATTCAATTGAACTTTGTACTCACGTAGTCTTTCAAATATTCTATGTAACATCATTGGATGATCGACCCTAGTTTTTCATTTTCCTAGTATGTCATCGATGTAGTCTTCAATAATATCTTGCATCATATCATAGAATATGATGGTCATGGCCCTTTGATATATAGCTGAAACATTCTTAAGACTAAATGGCATTACCTGATAACAAAATATTCCCTATGGAGTGGTGAATGCTATTTTATGTTCATCTTCTGGTGCTATTCTGGTCTGGTTATATCTTGAAAAGCCATCCTTGAGTGAAAACATTTCATAATCCTACTATAAAGTCAAAAATCATGTCAATATTAGGCAATAGAAAGTCATCCTTAGGGCAAGCTTTATTTATGTCTCAAAAATTAGTATAGATTTTGATTCCTTTAGTCTTTTTGCTAACATGTACAACATTAGATATCCATTTTGAGTAGTCAATAGATCAGATACATCTTGCTTCTAAGATTTTTTCTAACTCTTTTTTTACTAAGATAGTAATGCAAGGATGCATCTTACATAGCTTTTGTTTCACCAGTTTGGCATCAATATTGGCCACAAGGTGGTGCAGAACCAAAGCAAGGTCTAAACTTGGCATGTCAAAATATGTTCATGCAAATATATCTATAAATTCTCTCAATAGAGCTGTAAAGACTTCATGTTCCTCCTCAATGAGGGACACACCTAATTTTATTCATTTTAGGTCTGATGGAGTCTAGATGTTTACCTCTATTATATCTTTGACTATAAGGGTCAAACCATCTTCTAGGATAGTAGGCAAAGACTTGAAATATTGGACTATATCAGAGTCCTCTATTAGGACTTGCTCTTCAACTTCTCCTAAGCATGATGAATATGAGTCCCCCATTGGGAGATTTGGCCATGTGACAAAAATAGATATAAATTCTTGAATAATTTTATCAAACACTTGTTTTTTAAAATTGAACTTAGATCCATAGGCAAATTCATCATTAGTGGGATCCTAGTCTAAATTTGAATAAGAATGAACACCACCATCTAATGGTGCCTGAAACATGTTTTCACCACTAGCCTGGCCTTTATCTTTACATTTTCCCTGGTAAAAAAATGTCTCAAAGAGGTTTTCACCTAGAGACCTCAAAGTTTTTTTTTTGACTAAGGGTATTCTATCACTCTCCAAAATAGGCTTTAGGATCCAATGTAATTGAGAATTCTAATCTATGATCTCCCAAAGGAACATTGTCTCTAAGGCATAAAAAGTCATAGAATGCCTCATCATTTTAAAACTCATCAATCAACAAATTGGTTTCTTATTGGTCCCAATCTATCAGTTGGGGATAGTATAATGGCAATGGTTTATGATGAATAGCTAGGATAAGGGTACAAATGGAATTTTTATCAAATAGGTTAGTCTTAGCTAGGTCATCAAAGGTGAGGCTATGATCAGACTCTACTTCATTGTTGACATCATCATCACTAGGCACTGGTGATGGAACTCAAAAAAGATATGTGGGGTCACCCTTAGGCAATTAAAATCCAAGTCCATAATATATTTTGTACTTAGTCATGGAAATTGGCTCAATGGTTCCTTGTTGATTTGGTCTAAGGCCTCTTCCTTCATAATCTTGATGTTTCATGATTCTATTAGGAATATGATACTTGGTGCTCTTGTAACAATTGGGCAATTTGTCATTGTATAACCATGGTTCATCTCCTTCAAGGGGGTCTTGTTCTTGTCTAGATGTCGGTATGAACATGATTGGTCTTGGATTATGAAGTTTATCTTTAGCTTTTTGCTGCCAATGCATGTGTGGGGTGACTTTAAGTCTTCCAAAGGTTTGGGGATCCTAAGCAAGATTAGAAATATGAAAGATATCATGGGTCACATAATCCCCTGGGCCATTGGTTGAAATGGCAAGATGATTGGAAGCTTCAAGAGGTGACATGTGGGAAAAGGAATCCAAGGTATTAGGATCTATGCAATTATCCTCTTGAGAATCAATAAGTATGGCCTTTCCTTTATCCTACTTGAAACTTGGATTCATGTCATATTGGTAATTATAGATTTGAAACTCAGCCTCAAGATGCTTGCAATGCTCATATGGGTGCAAATCTCCTAGAATATGTACTTTCATCTCTGAGTGGGAGAAATTGATAAATTATTACAGTGTTGATGGGATTGCATGAATCTCATGTAACCAAGGCCTATCAAGAAGCATATTATATGATAATTCAAGATCAAACACATGGCAAAGTGTATTATGGGTCAAAGGCCCAATGATAACTAATAATCTAATGGTGCCTTGTGATTCTTTCTCCTAATTATCATAGGAGTTGATAGTTATCATTTCTGGATAGAGATTTACCATTATGTACCCAAGAATCTTGATGAGATTTAGAGGCACTATGTTGAGGCCTAATCCATTATCTATAAGGACATGTTTCACTTTATGCCACTTTATATAAACTTCTATATATAATGGATTATTATGGTGCAGGCCAAGGGAAGACATATCACTTTGGTTGAATGTGACTTGTTGGGCTAGAGTTAGGTGTCCAACCAAAGATTGAAATTTATCAAGGCATATGTCACTAGAAATAGTGGATTTGGTTAAAAAATCATTCAAAATGTTCTTATGGATTGTTGACATTCACAACAAATCTAAACTAGAGATATATGCTGGTGTATTATGTAATTATTTCATAATATCAAACTTCTTGTCTTAGTCAATAGTGAATGGTTTATTCTAAGGTTGAATGGATGGTTAGATAATAGGCAAAATGGTAGATGGTTGTGGGCCTAAGATAGTAATCTTTGACCTCTAAGTTTTGATTGTATAATCAATATTAGATGTTGGAGCATGATTGCTAAAAAATGCTAGGAATGGTATGGGACCAAATATGATAAGTCTCGATTGTCGATGCACTTGTATGTGGTCATGTGGTAAGGGCAAGTTATCAGTATAAGGTCCAAAAGTGGAAGTCCCAATTTTTTAGTTCACTTATGTGCATTCTCAGGTCAAATAAATATTATCCATGTAATTTGGTTCAGTTGTATTGTTTAGTAATGGTCTAGATTGATTAGTGCTTGATCTAGAATTAATGGAGATGGTATTAATGTTGCCCCTTGCAATATGACGTACAACCCTATCATAATCATGTGCAACTACATGGTAGGTTTTTTGGTTATTACTATTTTGACCTTGGTTTTATCTATTGATCTGATGTTGTGGGTTCTACTATTGATTCTACTAGTTCAACCTTTGATTTTGATACTATTGATTTTGTTGTTGTACCGATTGGTGTTGTTATTGTTGTTGATTATTATGTTATTTTTGGGTGTTATGTTGGGAAAAAGGGCTTTGATAAATCTCAAGAGTTTAATTAGAGATGGAATCACCATTATCCAATGTTATCTCCCCATTTTTCAATATATTCTCAATCAAATGCTTGATTTGCACACATCTTTGTAGATTATGCCTATTGACTTGAGGATATTCATAGAATTCATTTTCATGGTACCAATTAAAATAAGGAATGCCTTACAAATAATGATTTGGTATAGTTCAACTAATCTTATTAGAAATGGTAAGTTTTCAAAATACAAAATCAATAAGCTCTCCTAGGTCACTAAAGACACAACAAGTAGGCACAATTCTTCTCAAAGGAGGGGTTTGCAATGGTAAATGTTGTTGCATTTGTTATGTAGGTATTGGTTGTTGTGATTTCAACATTAGTTGGAGAGGTTTTTAGATAGGAGTAAGCTGAAAAGGTGGTGCAGATGATGTTTTCACTATTTGGACATGACGTGACTTAGTTACTCCATTTACCATAACATTTCTATTGCAATTGAATTACTTTGGTCTATATTGGTTATTGACCTATGCTAGTTGTGATGCTTCCACTTAGATTGGATGTTGGTTTTGGCCACTTTCCTAATTGGTTCCTTGATTCTAATTAGTTGAAGTAAGCTTGATGATCCTTTTATTAATAAGGTCTCACTCAATCAACAAACCTTTGTCGATGATCTCCTTGAAAGTATGTGCACATTATAGTTCCAAAAGATAAGTGATCTCACTATGAAACTTTCTAGTAGACACAGTGGCTAATTATTTATTTGGTAAACTATGGGTGAATCAGCTTGTAAGGGCTCTCCATCACTGTAGATAACTTCTAAACTCTCACCAACTTTTTATTTTGCTTGTGTCAAGTCAACTAATTAAATATCATGTTCAAGATTATAGGAAAAATGTTACACAAGATTATTAGAAAGATCATCAAAATTTGTTACTAAATTCTTGGGTAACTTTAAGAACCACTCTAAGGCATGTCTAGCCAAGATCCTTAGAAACAATAATAAAATGTATATATCACTATATGCCACTAGCTGGCATGTGATTAAGAACTCAATTAAATGGGCCTTAGGGTCACCTTTCCCTTTGTATTTGTCAAATTTTGGTGATTTTTACCTTAGAGGAAATGGTATCTACAAGTATTCCATGTTGAATGGATAAGAACACACATCATCAAACTTAAAATTTTTAGTCTATTTTCTATCTTGAATGGTAGAAATTGCATCCTTCATCTGTTGTAATTCTTGAGATAGGAAATTGGAAGGAACATTAGTTTGAAGGAGAATATTGGTTTGGGTAGATGGTTGGGAGGTCACAAGTGGGAAACTTTGACCAGGGTATGATGGAGATATCTATTGGGTTATAGTGGTTTAGTTGGGAAATGGACCAAGAATATGCATATGTGGATTAGTATGTACTTGAAATTACACATTTGGTTGTGTGATATTCTAGTTTGGGTTGGCTATGAAGGTTTAACCTAGATGATTTTGTGGTTGGGATGGAGGGATATAACTATATTGTGCCTACTTTGGTTGAAAAGGGACATGTTTCTAACTAATCAAACCTTGTTGTTGAGTGGGAACTTGTGGACCAAGACCCTATCTCTGAACTTGTGGCACATTTTGAACTGATTGTTGTCTAGTAGGTACTTGAGAAACATGAGAGCCTCCTTGTTGCAAAAATCCTTGTTGGAAAGTGAAATCATGTTTAATATTTGACATCTATCACTGACCAATATTTAAACATTGTTTGCTAGTCATCATTTGGTTTTGGATTGGTACACTGGTTTATGGTTGAGGTATATTTACCACTACCTGATGAGGTGGAACATTAGCTACCCCTTGTTGAGGTGGCAATATATTCAGCCTCTATTGTGTTGGTATACTAAATTGTGCCTATTTTTGTGGAATACTACTCCTCACTTATTGAGGAGGAGTAGGATTCATCACAGTTAGTTGTTGAGGCATGACATTGGTTGCTAGTTGACTACCTAATCTTGTTAGTTGCACACTTGATGAAGCAACTAGTTGAGGTTGGGAAGTAGGTGGTGAAGGTTGGGGTGTGAAAGCTCCTATTCCTTGGTTTGATGATCCACTCATGGTATTAACTATAGGCACATATTGTTGACTAATTATTTGTGCATTAGTACCACTTTGATTTGGATTGGATGTTACTTGCACATTGTCCACTATATTTTGCTCATTATTCTGCATAGAATCATAAGACACTTCTTCAATAATTAGCATATCCAGCAAGTTTTATAAAGAATTTTTTTGTGAAAATAGGTCTAAATTCATATTTTCTTGACTAGTTAACTCTATCAAAAGTTTTATTGAAAGAACTAAGTCAATAAGAGGTTTATTCACCATGGTCATCTGATTGAAGTTATGTGCTAAATTCAGGTAGGTTTGATATGTTGTCTGCATTTGGTTAAATTAATTTTCCATGATTTTTTTGCCTTTGTTAGGCATATTAGGGTCTTGATATGTTGTTTAGACTTGAGACAAATCATTTTTAGAAGAAGCCTATTGATTGTAAATTATGTTGTGGGGCATTCTTACTAGGCTTGGTAAATTCTCATGGAGGAAGTCTACTAGAAACTTGGCCCCTACCTCTATGGCTCTAACCAAAATCTCATATATATTATCTAAAAAATGATGCTCAAACAAAAATGGATCATATGTGGAAGGTGTATTAGTAAAGCATAACTTTTGAGAAACTAGTTAGTCAACTATGAGTATTGTAGCTAGGTATTGTGTGGTTTGTTCTTGGTCTTGTTTTGAATAAGGTGGTGTATTAACCAAAGAGTTAGCTAATGGATCTTGGATTTTTTATCCTAATTGAGTATTATAATAGGGATAAAGATACATCTCATAAGCAATATTATCTATGTAGGAATCGTGCACCATTTCTACCTATGTAACCACATTAGTAATCCCTGGATTATACATGAGTCCACTACGAGTGTAGGAGTACATGTTAGGATCCATAGTCAATGCTTTCAGACAAAAGGAGGTCTTCAAAATCTAAAAAGACATTGTATAAAAAAAATGATTTTCCAACTTGGTCTAGATTCATCAAAAATATCAAAAGGTTTATGCAAAGATTTGTGATAACATAAGTTAACGTTAAGTATACAACGTTACATGTCTTACACAAAAAAGATTGAGTAAATGAACCAAAAATAAAAATGCCAAACACTAAGGTTGAAGTGTTTCAAATCAATCTAATCTATTAAATTAAAAGTTGCAAGGTCTTTTGGCCAAACATGACATCAAAATCTAGGCTTAAACAAAGCATGCACTAGAACTCTTAGCCAAACGATGTCAAAAACTAAACTTTGAAAATAGATAATTTTTTTAATCTAACAGATTTGAAACACTTATAACAAACACTAGGAATTTGATTCTTGGACATGGACTTGATCAAATAGGTATAAGGTATGAAACAAAAGGGACTTTAGAGATAGTTTGTCTTCTCATAAATATGGTATAAAACTTGGTTCCTTTGAAAAAAAATCTAGACAAAAGTGAATGGCATAACTACAATAGACAAAGGTTCATAAAGGTTCAATTAGATTGGTTTGAAAATGTGAGAATAAATTTGAATTCCATGCAAAGGTGCTTATGAAACAATATTTAAAATGTTTTGGGCAATGTACCAACACTAGACTACTCAAAATATGTGACAAAATGCTTGTTTCAAAAACTCTCTAAGGCAAAGATAGTTTCACACAAATTTGACAGCATAACACTACCTTTATTGACTCAAAATGTTGTAGTGCATAGACTCAAAGTGAAAGTGCTTAGAATAAAATGACTTAAGTCTATCAAGTGGTGATAATGATTATGAGTTTTAAATGGCCTTCAACCCAAATTGGAAATTGAACCTAAGTTCCCTCAAGTTTAGTGTAAATGGTGAATCCACTTAACACATTAACCCTATGAACGTATGAAGGTGTGATTTTGAATTTAGATTATAAATGAAAGACTTAGAAAATTTTTGGAAAAAGTCTAGAATCAATTGGGCAGCATAACTACACCAAAGGGGATGATATGACTCTAAGTTCTGATGAACTTTGAATAAGGCAAATTGATGATTCACGTGGGTAACATAACACCTCTTTGTTCAAAGGAAAATGAGGACTATGTGTTTTGGTTAAGTTTTTTGAGTTAACAAACAATTTTAGACACAAAACAAGACCAAAATGACAAAAAATAACCATCTTAAGTCTAATTGACAAGGTATGGCAAAGTGGGGCCAATTAAACTAGTAGGTTTCAAACATTTCTAGGGGAATTAATTACATAATGACTTTTACATCAAATGATGCAAAAGAAAAACACAAAAGTTGAGTGTCTATAACACTTGACTTGTTACAAAAAGGTCCAAAGCTTTTTATAACACTACATCCTACTATTCACTCAGTGTAGTGCGATGTTCAAAGCATAGATACATTCTATGTGCAACTCTATCACTAGAAGGTGGTTTAACTACTCAAACCTTCTGATCCTAGTGAGAGTGGCTGAAGTCAATGCTGGGAGATGAAACCCTAGGTAAAATCTTCCCTAAAGAAATCACAAGAGGCAATGACATCCCACTCGCAATCCAAGATGAAATGAAATGAAAGACATAGAAAGAAAGACTTTAGGATCATTTTCAAGGTCACCCAAACCATGATGAGTTTTTTGAGAGTGTTTTAGATGACATTCTTTCTAAACCTTGGACTAGGTTTTTTGAAATAAAAATGAAACTTTTAATTTCAAGGGTTCCCTAAATGGTAAAAATGGAAGAGCATACATGCACAAACCTTCTCTTTTCCAAACAAGTTTTAATTAAACAACTATTGAAAACAAGAATTGACAAGTGTGTTCAATTTTAAAACCTAAATGAAATATGCAGTGGTGTTATTTTGACCCGTTGATCTTAAATTTTAAAGCATAAATTATCAAAACATTCACTTAATCATCTAATTTTTTTAGTAAACACCAAAAACAAGAATCCTAATTCATTTTAAATCATGCTAAAGATGTCTTAATAACATGTTTTAACAAATTTCAAGTGCATTGGTTACTTGTCTACCCTTAAGGCATCACCCCAAAAGCAAATGTGTTAGGTTAGAAAATTTTAGCATAAATCTAAATAAAATATTTAAAAAATATATATTAAATATATGAACACTTGAAAACAACAAATTAGAAGGCTAAAAATAAAATATAACACATAATACATAAAAGCCTACACATAAACTATAAAAACATGTAGTTAGTATTTTTAACATAAATTTTAAAATATAGATCAGTTTGCCATAAAATTTTGATATATTTTCAATAATATAAGGCTCACATCTATGAAAATTTTGAATTCCAAACAATCAATACAAAAAAATATATCAACACTGTTATAACCATTTTTACCAGAAAAATAAAAACATAAAGTGACAGTTACTAAAATAGCTATAACTTCTAAAATATAAAGATTTTTTTTGTAAAATTTTTAGAGAATATAAAATGAAATAATTATCTATATGAATATAAAAATATTAAGTAAATAAAAATTTATGAATTATTTATTGGCCATTTTTACTCAAAACAAAAATAACAAAAAAAAGAATTAAAACTATGAAATACAAAAAAGTTTGTGGGTTACACTCTCATGAAGATAGTCCCACCAGGCATGCCATTATGTGAACTAAGAATTTGAATCAAGAGATGTGTTAGTATCTTTTAAATGACAAAATGAAATCAAATTGAAAAATGAACACACTAGTTAGCATACATCTCTAGGCCTAGTTTTTAGGGAGAGCTTAGAGAGGGAAAGCTATTTGAGAGCACAACTAAAAATGGAAAGAAATAATAAATATGAAAGAAAAACACCAATTTCTTACCAAATATTTTATTTCTCTAGAAGGATCCTTCTTTGGCTGACTCGGCTTGTGCTTCAAGAGATCTTCTTTAATGGAGTGTGGCTACCTTCATCTCCTCTTGACACCTTTGGCTTTGGATTGGCTTGGCTTGGTTCAACAATTTGGCATTATAAAAATAAGATACAATGATTTTTTAATGCATTTGGGAATTATAAGTTTGGCATAAAAGAGATTAAAATTCAATAGGCAAGGCCTCCTATTTATATATTTTTGGAATGGTTTGAGGATCAACCATGACCATCCATATCAAGATTGAGATGTGTGGCCATGAATAAATCCAAATATAAAATTCATTATACAAATATTCCCATTAATATTTTGGCTAGAGGGGTATTGAATAGGCATGGTGGGTCTTAATGAGGCATGGGAGACCCATAATTTTGATATTTTATGTATTTATGGCTTATGAATGCCACCCCATATGATGATGTAGTTAATAGAAATCAATTTACAATAAAGATTTATTCAACAAGTTACATGAAAAATAAACTTAAGGCCCTAATTTGGGTTAATTAGCCTAAAACATGATTAGTAAACTTTAGTGCAAATTTTGGCTCTTGGTGCACAAATTAATCAAATTGGTCAAAATGTCTTCTTATTGGTCTAAAATTTGACTAGATTGAAATTGGAAGTCAATGTTAGATGCATTGGATCCATTATTCCATTTAGGATGTTACCAACACCAAATAATAAAGGCATGTGTCTTGTATAAGAGATTTGATATAAAAGAACAATCTAGGGCACCTAGGTGTGAAATTGGCAATTTGACTTGAAATGATCTGATCAAACTTAGTTGGCCCATAAATTTCATTGCCCCATTTAATGATACTCTAGCCAAAATTGGCACTTAAATATATCAATTTAAACTCATTTAATGCATTTTAGTTTTTTTAGGCCAAATTGTGTGCTTTAAGTGGAAATTGGTCAAAATCTTGGTTAGAGGTCATTGGTGGCCAGATTTAGGTGTCTACATTCATCACCTTATCACCCACAAGTAAATGTATAATTTGAATCCTTTAACAAAACCCTTAACAACATGTTTATCACAATGGTTAATGCCTTAGGTCGGGATTGGTACTTGTACATCCCTTTCACCTTATGGGCATATCATACTAGCATCCAAACTCCTACAAGTGCTACACCTTTTTATTTCATGTTTAGAACCAACACACTATTGCCTCTTGAAGTCCAAATACCTTATCTTTGTATATCTTTACACAACCTTGTTTCAAAAAATTATTATTGTCAAGAACATTTAGCTCAACTTGAGATACTTGATAAGCATCATTTGGTTGTTCTTTCCCATCTTTGTGTCTATCATGAATGAATCAAACATGCCTATAAAAAACATCTGAAAGTCTAAGAATTCAATAGTGGAAATCTTGTCCTCAAAGAAAACCAACATGTAAATAATATGAAGAAAAACAAAAGGGTAAAAATTGATTTCAATTGGCTTGGACCCTACATCATTACCCATAAGTATAGATCAAGAGTTTATCATTTATCCTCTCTTGAAGGCAAACCAAAACTTGAGCCTCTCAATGCTTCACACTTGTATCCTTTTTATTGTTAGGTAGAGATCACAATCATCATTTGTCTAACTTAAGCTCATCCCTATTAGTGTAGGTTTTTATTTTTCCCTATTTTTTAATTAGGAAAATTATATTTCTTGTGCATACATGGAGTGTTCCTACATTTGTGGGATAGGCTAGCTTATGTGGAGGTGTGTGTCATAGATGTGTCATAGGTGTCATAAGAATGTCATAAGTAACTCCCTTGATGGGAGTTACTTCTCTATTCTTAGCACCTTGTCACCACCTTTCATGGAGGAGTTACAGTCTAATCTTGGGGTGCCTTGTCCACCTTTTGTGAAGGGGTTAATTACGTACTCTCCTATATATATTCCTCACTTTGGCCATCTCATGTTAATCAGATTTTGGTTTTCTCCATTTTGTCTTGTGCAATTTAGCTTCTTGTATAATTTCAAATTGCTTTAGCATCTATGTGGTGTGCATTTGCTTCATCTCGTGTGATCACGTCTCCATTGCATTCACATTATCTAGATTCTAGCAACAACTCTGATATGGTATCAGAGCAAACCCGGTAATCATGTGTCTGGTTATGCTTTTATTTTATTTTGAAATCAAGAGGAGTGGAGTTCTCTTTATTTTTTATTTTTAGATCTAATCTAAAATTAAAAAAATCTTTCAATATCATTTATGGTATCATTTCCTAGGGATCCTTGGCCTTTGGGTGTCTTGGCTATCTTCACTTCAGGTTTTGGTTTTGTTTCTATTCTTGGGCACCATTGTTGTGCAAGGAGCAGAGGGAGGAGCTGCACTCATTCAGTCCAGGCGCAGCTTCTGCAACTTTGCGCCAAGCTTCTGCAGACCCATGCGCTCTCCAAAAACTGACCTTTTTTTATTTGCAAGGTGCCTTCAACAATTCCTTTAGCACTCCATGTAGTATTCCATGCCATAGTCCTTCCAGCAAAGCACGATCAGCCTTATAGTGTCCAGCAGGTCTGCAAATTTCTCTTTTGTCTTTTCTGCAAGTAAAATCTAGACTATGTTTTTCTGGTGCCCTTGGATACTTGGCATCCATTCATTCTATCTTTGATTTACTTTTTTCAGTTAAAAATTGACTTGTAAAATAAAAATTAGTCAATTTGACTGAATATTTAGTTTTTTAGATAGTTTGATAATTTGGGGGTTTTCATTTAAAACATGTATTTTCGCCTGTCGAAGATGAAGGGTGAGGCCTGGGTTGGTGGGAGGCCAATTCCCCCTCACAAAAACCTCCTTTAGATTCCTAATTTCATGCCAAATCTAATGAGTGGTTGGAAGGCCACTTTCTTTCTCAAAATAGGCATTTTTTTAATGTTTTAGTTTTTTTTGCAAAAACACTAATTTACAGGAAAATTGAACCTTTAATATCTTGCAAATGGTAGCTCGGATTTGGGTGCCATTTTTTGCAAAAGTGTTTATAATTAAATTATCCACATTGTAGGATTGTTATTTTTTATAAATGCAATATTTTATAAAGTGCCTAAAATTTGGGTCTCTTGGGACGCATTTTTGGCTGAGTTCGACGTCCTATTTGCTTTAGTCTTTCATTGATTGCTCTAAGACGCATTCTCAAATGAGCCCGACATCTTTTGAGTGTGTACTTGCATATTTGGGGGGTGGGATCAATATTTTAGGGGGGTGTGATTTCTTTTCACAGCTTGTAAATCTTTGCTTTCATTCTCCTTCTTGCATAAATTCACAACTTGCAATCAACACAACTTCACCTAAATTCAGCTTAAAATGGATTTTTTTCAATTTAAACCCCTAACACCTTCAACTATCATGAATGGAAGGTTAAAATCTCAATTATTCTTAGAAGCAAAGGGTTGTATAGGATCACCATGGGCACTGAAGTAGAACCCAACACTGATGCTGAAAAAGTCAAGTGGTACAACTATAGTGATGAAGCCTATGGATTACTGAGCTTTTCTATATCTCCAAAACTTCTCTTCCATTTATAATCCTCTAAGACTCCCAATTACATATGGGACACCTTAGAAAACTTATTTGGGAAGTTTGATGAGATGAGAGGTCATGAGCTCGAAAACAAACTCATAAGTCTAAGTTCTAGCAACTTTGACACCCTATAGGACTTATTCACTAAGTTTAAGGCCCTTAGATTGCCATTGAAAGAATGTGGGATAGAGAAGAAAGATGATCAACTCATCCTTTCTATTCTCTCTAAGTTAAGTCCAAGCTATTTAGTCTTTGTCTCCACTTTCCATGCCACAAAAAGTGCCCTTGGCACTACATGGAAAATGCCTTCTTTGGATTCATTCATTGCCAACTTGACTAGGGAGCAAGATAAACTAATTCAAATAGGAACAATGAAGTCTACTCAACCCCAAGCTTTGATAGCTAGAAATGTTAAGGATAAGACTTCAACAAAAGAGAAGAAGAAAAAGAACAAGGACCAGGAGAAGAAAAAAGAAAACAACAATCCTGCCAAAAACAACACTGAGTCTTCCTCCTCTAATGCTAAACCTAAGAAGGAGAAGGTTAAGTGTGCCTATTGTAAGAAGATAGGGTATGATGAACACAAATGCATGAAGAAATAAATAGATCACCTAACTCATCTTTTAGAGAATAACAACATAGGTGTTTCTGAGTCTATCAATCAGAATTCATCTACCCAAGATTCTACCAAGGCAAAAGGCAAGGGTAAGGAGAAAGAAAAGGGCAAGGCCCTTATAGCTACTATAGCTTCTACATCATCATGGGTCATTGATTCAGATGTTTCTCACCACATGGGCTCTTCACTAGTTGAGTTTTCATCTTGAGAGCCTTGTAACATGACTTCAATTAGTTTGGGTGATGACACATCCGTTTCTGTTGAGGGAGAGGGTCAGTTGAAATGGAAGGAGGAACATTCAATAATATTCTAAGTGTTCCTTCTATTTCAACCAATCTCCTATCAGTGTACCAAATCACTCACATTGGTTAGGGCATGAGATTTGATTTCTCACCAGATTCAGTGGCTATCAGGAAGTTGCATAGTGATACTACAATGGCAGTGGGTAGGGCAAATCACCAAGCAAGGTTATACACCTCAAATTTTGCATCAAATTCTTCTCCAATAGTATTGCTGACTCATTCAAATCAAGTTAGCAAATTATGGCATGATCGATTTGGCCACCTTAACTACCACTACCTTGAGCAACTTTGCAAACATGACATGGTCATTGGCTTGCATCATGTCCAATTCTCAAAAGGACTTTGTGAGGGTTGCTCCCTTGGAAAGCATCCTGAAGCAAAATTTGACAAACGCAAAGCTTGGAGGGCTTCACAACCTCTGGAGTTAGTCCACAGTGATGTATCGGTACCCTTTCCCAAACCATCTTTCATAAGGGCCAAGTACATCCTCACTTTCATTGATGATTTCTCTAGGTACACTTGGATATATTTTCTCAAACAAAAGTCTGAAGTGTTTAAAATTTTTCTAGACTTCAAGGATCTTATTGAGAAATAGAGTGAGAAATACATCAAGGTTATTTGAACTGATAATGGAGGGGAGTATGTCAGCAACAAGTTTGAGCAATTTTGCACCATAAAGGAGATTGATATACAATGCATAGTCACTTACAGTCCATAGAATGGGGTTGCTAAACACAAAAATAGGTTCTTGAAAGAGATGGGTAGCTATATGATTCACTCTAAATCCTTAGCACCATAGTACTAGGCTGAAGCCATCAATTGTGCTTGCTACATTCAAAATAGGGTTCCTCACAAAGCTTTGAAAGGGATAACACCCTTTGAAGCTTGGCATAAAAGGAAACTTGATGTTAAACACCTCAGGGTTTTTAGATCCCCAACCATGGCCCACATTCTGAAGAAGAAACACAAAACTATGGAATGTCAGTCCAAGCCTTACATCTTTGTAGGATATTTGGATGGTATTAAGGGGTATCACCTTCTAGATCTAGTCACTCATGAGTTGTTCATCAAGAGAAGTGCCCATTTTTAGGAGAGTCCTAGAGACTCAACACTTGACACTTCTCCCTCATCGGATCTACTTCTTCATGATGACTCCTCATCACATTTAGATCAGCCACAATAGGTTTTTGAGCTAGAGACATCTTCTTCTTCAAGTTTAGACAGTGAGGATAGTGATGCAGGGTCATCCACCTCTAGTCAATCAGAGGATGAGAAGTTAGCACCTGACTCATCCACTTCTGGGCCACTTTGGGCTACATAAACACTTGAGAGTGCTAGCACTTGGGTAAGAGATCCCGTAGATGATAGACATACTAAGGGGGATTTTTAGAGAGATCCACATGCCTTCTTTATGTCAGTTTTGGATCCATAGACTTTTTAAGAGGCATCGAGTGTACTTGAGTGGAATAGTGCTATGGAGGAAGAATATTCTTCCTTAATCAAAAATCACACTTGGGATTTGACTTCACTTCCTAAGGGAAGAAAGATGGTTTGATGTAGGTGGATATATCAAACCAAGTTTGCAGCAGATGAGTCAGTTGATAAGTACAAGCCATGATTGGTAGCCAAGGGTTTCTCATAGGTGGTAGGCATTGACTACTCAGAGACCTTTGCACCCATTACAAAGATGACTTCTATCTGACTCACCTTGGCTATTACTGCAACACATGGTTGGGATGTGCATTAGATGGATGTGAAGAGTGTCTTTCTTCACATAGACCTAGAGGAGGAGATCTACATGGAGCAGCTGCCAGGATTTATTCAAGATTCTTCCTTAATATGCAAACTTAGGAAATCTATCTATGGCCTCAAATAGGTCCCTCAAGCTTGGTATGCCAAGATGGATTCCTTCTTTCTCACAACAGGTTTCACTAGGTGTCATTCTGATCCCAATGTCTACTTCTTGTGGCAGGATGATTCGCTCTTGATTTTGGTTCTATATGTTGATGACCTTTTGATCATTGGGAGTTCTTTATCATTTATTGTAGTGGTGAAAGCATCTCTCTAGGATAGATTTGACATGATAGACTTGGGTTTGTTGCACTACTTCCTTGGCATCAAGATCTCATAGTCAGAATCAAGGATTTCTCTTACATAGCCTAAGTATGCTCTTGACTTATTGGCTCAGTTTCACATGACTGATTGCAAGCCATCTCTGACTCCCTTTCTATCAGGAGTTAAGCTTGAGGCTGACTATTCTTCACCATTAGTTAATGCCACTCAATATTGACAACTTGTTAGTAGTCTCATCTACTTGACTCACACCAAGCCCGACATATCATATACAGTGGGACTTGTCTCTAGATTTATGTAAGAACCTCATGAGCTGCATTAGAAATCAGCTAAGAGGATCTTGAATTACATACAGGGTTCATAGGGATATGGGATTCATTACAGATTTGGCATAGAGGTTGACTTGGTTGGATATACAGATTCAGACTGGGTTAGCAATTCACTGACTCACAAATCCACTTTTGGTTACAGTTTCTCTCTAGGTTCTGGTCCTATCAGTTAGTCTAGTAAAAAGTAAAATGCTATTACTATATCATCCATAGAGGTAGAATATAAGGGAGTTGTTAATGTAGTTACTGAGGCTATTTGGCTTCAACGGATTCTTTTTGAGTTTGGAATTCCTATCAGGTAGCCCACCATCATTTATTGTGACAACCAGAGTACCATTCAAATTTGTAGGAATTTGGTTTAACACCAACGGACCAAGTACATAGATATTCACATGCTCTTCATTTGAGAGCTTATTCATAGTTAGGTCATTGACTTGATATTTTTCCAATCTTTAGAGCAGGTTGTAGACATCTTCACCAAACCTTTCACTGAGAGCAAGTTCATTCATCTACGAGCTCTTCTTAGGGTGCGGTCCACATCTGCAATAGCATCATTTTTAGGGGGGCCCACTAGCCTCTTCTTTATTTTATGTCTCTCTTTTGGGGGGGGAGTTTTTTCCTACGAGTTTTCTCTTTTTCTCTATCTTATGGGAGATTGCATTTGTACATGGGTACCTCATCAGGCCTGTTGTCAGGACCCATTTTTTATTTCCACACTACCCACCTAAGCTGTGTTTATGGGGGGCATTAGTGTAGGTTTTTATTTTTCCCTATTTTTTAATTAGGGAAATTGTATTTCTTGTGCATACATGGATTTTTACTACATTTGTGGGATAGGCTAGCTTATGTGGAGATGTGTGTCATAGATGTGTCATAGGTGTCATAAGTAACTCCCTTGATGGGAGCTACTTCTCTATTCTTAGCACCTTGTCACCACCTTTCATAGAGGAATTATAGTCTATTCTTGGGGTGCCTTGTCCACCTTTTGTGGAGGAGTTACTTATGTACTCTCCTATATGTATTCCTCACTTTGGCCATCTCATATTAATTAGATTTTAGTTTTCTCCATTTTGTCTTGTGTAATTTAGCTTCTTGTATAATTTCAAATTGCTTTAACATCTATGTGGTGTGCACTTGATTCATCTCATGTGATCACATCTCCAATGCATTTGCATTATCTAGATTCTGGCAACAACTCCGATAATCCCTTGTAACCACATTCATTTTCCTCTTTTTAGGGGAAACCAACTAAAATTGAATCATATGATCATCCATTATAATTATAGCCTAATCTTAAACTATGGATACCATAGATCTATCTGCAACATGATTCTCATAGTACTTCCCATCTCCTTGAGATTGGTTCATATGGTCATTGTCACCTATACCTCCTTTTCACCTACTAAACTTTCATGTTAGCTTAGTTTTGCCCTCATAAAGGTAATCCATTGAGCATGTATTGGCAAGAAAATCAAATAAAAGTACAAGTAATATCAAATATCAAAAAATGAATCATGGGTCATTCTTAACATTCATAGACTACTCCCTTGAAGGATAGATATTAAAAACCTATTCAAAATTGTAAAATGTAAGGTGGATTGTTCCCTTGAAGGATAGCTATTAAAATTATTTATACTAGGCACATAAACTTAGACCATTCCCTTGAAACATGGTTGAGTAAACCATTTGGAAAAGCTATAAATTTATTAGAAGCTTCTTGTATCAATCAACTTCCCCAACCCTCAAGCAAACAACAAAATTAAAATCAAAATCAAGATCAAACAAATTTTGAAATCCACAATCAACTTTTATAACAACATTAATCTTGGAAATTCAAAATCAGCTCTCCTTAGTAGACTTCCTACATTGATCAGTCTACACTTTATATATGGACATAGACTTGTTTATACTACCTCTTTAGACATGTATATAAAAGGCATACTAGTCTCCCTAATGGTTCCAGTTTCATCCATTCTCCTTCCACATATCATATGCATAGGACTATGAGCTTACTTGATATAATTTAATCCGGATCCCAATCTATCAACATAAGCATGCTAATACGAATCATTGGAAAGGCTTGTTTTCACTAAGCCAATCCAACTTTGGGTTTCATGTCAGTCTTTAGCAATGAGAAGGAATCATGTTCACTTTCTTATCTTTTATTAGTTTAAGTAGGCATATCACTATGAGCATGAATAAAAAACATCACATCAAAATCATGAACATCATGAACTCTACCAACAAGTAATGGAATCTATCTGTCAATGAGTCAAACACAATGTAAACATATCATAGAAAATCATGAACACTAATCACATCATAAAACATAAGCATGTTATTACACTATCATGAGCATAAACTAAATAGCTGAGCCAAACATTAGTGCATGTACCATTTCCCATTTTACGCATATAACCATCAATAAAGCCATAACATGTATCCATCCATAACATATCCTATCATAACCATGGGCATAATTAGATCATTGTAGCTAATTTTTTAGCATCACAAGCCTAATTTACTATGTGAAACACCATAAACATGAGCTAAAACCATAAGCCAAAATCATCAACCATAAGCATACATCATACATAAACATTAAAAAACATACATCATATACATTGAATCATCAAAAAATAATACATATCATGATATGTCAGGCTATCTCAAAAATATATACATATCACTACATCAACACATAAGCTAGTATCAAAATAATACATCAAAATAACATATCTCAACATAATCATGGGCCTGAACCACTACCACTAGCCCCATATGTGCTTGCACCTATACTTAGTGGTGGTCCCCTTGGGACCCCTATCTATCCCACTATATAAGCCCACTGACCTAGAGTAGCTATCGATGGCCCACCAACTAAGCTCGCTATGTACTCTACATACCTCATAGCCTAGGATAACTGGTTTAATACCATTACCTCATAATATCTTAGCTTTATAATAGTAGCTGAATAACATGCTCAGGGTACTATGTTCAGTGGCCCCCTACTATTGTTGCACTTACCCCAACCCTTTATCTAATTAGATATCTCTCACCTATAATGGTGGTGATCTAGCCCTATAATGTCTAAATCTAGCCCTATAATGTGGCCACCTATCCCTATAAAACCTATACCTGAGCTTGAGCCATAGCTAATACTTCCCATGTCTATGTACACTAGCTAACTAGATCTACAACCATCAATGCCACCCCTCTATCATCTCCACCCAAGTCTAAAACTATTATAGGTTGTTACCAAGCCATGTATCCATATGTATACTTTGCATCATTTATGGGATCTTTGATAAGAAGCTCCTCAAACCCACCATCCAAAACTATTTGAATAGGTTGGGGCATCGATAATTAAACCTCTTAGTCTTACCTCCAATACCATGAATGTGGACTTGGTACACCCTATAACAATCCAAACTAATTTGATACTCAGCCAAAGGGAATCAACTCAACCTCACCCTCTCGATGACGCACTATCCACCTGTAACTTTGTATGGTGAGGGTCTCCCTCCTATAGCCTTGTTAGATAAGGAATTGTAGGTATGATCTCTATATGATGTTCATAGCTACCAATTCACCTAGGATATCCTTGAACCACTTAATGTCATGTGATCTACCTCTGACCCCTAATACAACATAGTCATCCCTTTATCTCATAAAGCCCATAAGGAACTTGAGTTCTGTGTACCCCATCCACAACAATCCCATCAGCCTCAGAACTTGAATGTGCTCATAAGCCCAATAGTACAAAACCATGCCCATGCTGATGTTATACCTTTTGTGGTGTCTGAATCCCCATAACTCTCTATAAATCTAGACCAGTAGCAGTAGGACCCAACCAATACTATCTTCCCAAGTAATAGTTCAATCAAAATAGCCAATAATACATAGGGGAATCTCTTGCTACTAGAATCTAGAAACCCAAAGTAAGTAACCACAATCATCAGCATCATCATAAGTCTCCTCTCCTTAGGATCTATCTCATATAGTGATATATAACTAAACCCTCCAGAGTACTAGTGGACTTGGTCAATATCATCTCCATGTAAGTATTCCACATACTTTTCTTACTCCTCCTACTCAATTTGGTAGATTGTCTTACCATGTAGTGGGTAGACAAGTGATCCTATGGACATCCTTTGGGAGAATAGTCATCTCCTTGGTTAATATCGAAAAGGTATTAGTAACAAGATCCCATCTCTCAATGAGCACTACTATCATGGATACATCCCTAGGCATGTGTTAATAGTGCCTCATCCCTCCTATCCTTATTGCCTCTATATGTGCCTAATCATTAGTATTCATCCCTTTGATCAGTGTAAGGAAGATCCACATCACACAATCACACATATGTATCTATTCTCAATATTTCATGACATCAAAAAGATTAGCATAGACCCTAACTAGTATAGTCTAACCTATCTTTTAACATGCCCCTAACCCTAACATATTGAACCTCACTTACCCTTTGCACCTAACCTAGCTAACCAAACTACATAAAAAAAGGCAAAATATAGACATCAAAAATTTACACACCTATGATTTTGAATGTTGAAGTAGCCCTAGACCCTCTTAGCACCAACCTACACATATCAGGCCTAAACCAACTAATCTACACTCAATTGCACCTAATTGAGTAACCTTGGCCTTCAAGACCCTATTTTTGGGGACCCTGACCATCGATGGTTAGGGTAACCATCGACGGTTAGCCTTGGGAACCCCCAACTATTGATGATTAGGATCCACTTTCTCACCAAGAGTATGCAAGATCTATTGATCCTTTTCTAAATATAACTTGTCTAATTTGTGTTGTGAGCCTTTTCATGCACAAATTATATTTATATGACCTAGTTACACTTTGTGAGCTCAGGCATTCAAGAGTTTTCTTTTGTACACTAATTAGGTAAATTAGCATCATCAATGTTATCAAGCCTTATCAACCATATTATTAAGAGACAACTTGCCATCATCTCTCAACCAACCTTTTAGGTACTGTTACTCTACTATAATCAAGATAGATTCCACCAACAAGTTAACTACATCAACTACACACCCAATCAACTTTTGTTTATTATTATTCACATACTTTTATTCCATTTTTTAATCAATCTATCCTTTGCCTAACTCTTGTAATTCATCTATGAAATCTCATGAACTTATATTGATCAAACCCATAATTCTATAGTCAACTATCAATGGTTAGACCCTGACCGTTGATGGTCAAGCCTAACCATTGACAGTTACCCCAACCACCGATGGTCACCTATGGAAAAAAACTATCAAGATAATTTTACCCACCCACACCTAATTAAATCCACTTTTCTATGTTTCTAACCACTCACAAAACCCCTTCTGATTTTTTTAAGCATACCTTGACCTGTTATCACTAGTATTAATTAGTTTATCACTAATTAAGTCATTTCTAGTCTATTTTTCTAGCAAGATATTTTATATTTGATCTCAGTACCCTTTGATTATTGATTTAAGTACTTTCTTTCTAATTTATCAACTTGATTGTCTAAAATATGTGGATTGATAGCCTCTAAAAAAGCATTTGCTTCTAGGATCTAGCTATCACTAAGCAATCCACCTGACTATCTGTCTAACAAATAAGTTTTTAAAGTATTTTCTTATCTACCACATCTTCCTCCCAAGACAAAGAAGAGCTCTCATAATATTTTGATTCAATGCATACACAAACAAATAGCTTTTTCAACCATATTCATATCAAGTTTCTTTTCTCTCTTTCTTTACAACTTAAGTGAAAATTTACATGAAACACCATGATCTAATGGGAGTCTGCCACTTGGCACCTAATCAAAACATTTTTAATTTGGAGAGAAATTACAAAAGGGTTCATAACCTAGTGACTCCATCATAGCATGCCACTTTGAATCTAGTATGATCTTCTAATGATCTTACTATTTTATTAAAGTCTCATAATCAAGAGACCTAACATGAATGTGTCACTTGTAACTTAATCACTGCATTTCAACCTATAAAAGATTCATGACCCAATTAGGGCATGGTACATGGAAACCATTCATAACCTACTGAGATCTTGGATACTTTCAAAGGTCCTATGATAGAGTGATCCAATTTCATCATGACACTTGGCACTCAATCATGCCCTTCATCCCCCTCTTAGCTAAGGCATAATGTTTAATATCACAAAACTGTGAGTGCATGACAAGGTGATAATTGACACTTAGTCACTCAATATTAGATAGCTAGATGCTATAGGAATCCACCCAATAGTAAGAACCAATAGGATGGTGACACATGGACCCCTTACCTCATGGTAATATGTGATCAACAAAACTATGAAACCTAGTAAAGAGTGATCTAAACAAAAGGTGGTGTGGTAGAGTGTCGTAATAGATGGGGCCATCAAGAATTTCATATAACAAAGATGCATGATATCATGAGGCAAGGAAATATTTCCACTTAGTGTGGTAGTAGGGGTTCTAAGACCATGTCAACCCAAAGCAAAAATGGTTGAACCATGTAACATCAAAATGAGGCATAAGCCAATCAAAAGATGCCACTTGACATAATATCATGTAGCCCACCTAGGTAGCTCGATATTTAAAATAAAAGGATAAATACATGAAAGAGTGCCAGGTGCCAAATGCATTTCAATTAAGATACTAAAATGGCATGTAGCTATCCAAAAAGTGCCAATTTTTGGTGTAAATTGAATGTTGATGGGGCTCATTTCAGTAGTTATAAAGCCAAGTCACCTCAAGGGAAAATTCAAGCCTATGATGAGAAGACACATGGATAAATTAAGATCAGTGACTGACTAATCTCTAAAAATGAAAATTTTAAGCTGTTAGAACAAAAATAAAGAGCCACCCTAGCTTTAAGTCAAAGCAAGTTAAAGATACTTGCCATTTATGACTCATATGTTGCAGTTTAAAATTCTAAGAATCTAGAGTTTAAAGCTTGCAGTCTCAAGGTTTTGTATTCACTTTCAATTGATATCTATTGAAGAACTTTGAAATGCTCTATGTTATTAATACTTTTGTGTATTTATTCAAACATCAAGATAATCCATGAGCTCATCAATCAAAAATATAGAAACCATGGCTGAAGAATGAATATATGGAGCCACCAAGCTAGAACAAGTTCCATTCCTCTATTCATATAAAATTAACATAGTCTTCTAGGACACCCGTTTTAATTACATTATGTTGGCCACTAAAGATAAGCATTACAATGATTTATTCTACCATGTGGAAAATATCATAGACCAAGGCAATGATAATGAGGAAGATCTTAGTGTTGTAGAAGAAAGGTCTAACATCTTGGTGCTCAAGTCTATGGGATTACACAAGGTTTAATCTAACGTAGAGGTAATCCCCTATGTGAACTTAGTCCACCAAATATTCATTCAGTCTAGGTGTGTAGATAATATGATCAAGTCTTTCAATTTGAGCAATGACATCAATGTCATACATGGGTTAGTTTTTTTTGGCTTGTTATGATTTGTCCAAGCCTAAAATTACTTATAATCAAGAAATTGTAACCCAATGGCTCAAAACACTCGAAATTAGAGAAGTTTTGAGAGGTTTAGAATAAAATCAATAGAGGTTCATCTACAAATCCAAAATCAATCAGATCCCCATCACCTAATTTAAGAATGTAAGAATGGGGATGCATATGATGAATAGGTTGTATGGGGCCATAGACATCGGTTGTGTAAATGAGAAGTGGGTTACACTTATATCCATGATCATAGATGACACAAAGACTCCCCCATTGGTATAGATCATTTCCTATAACTTGGTATATTAGATTAGAAAGACCATGGCTAACCAAGGAGATCATTTTTATATGATTTCCTATTGGTTGATACCATTTGTGCTACTCTAAAATTTCCCCAGTTTACCAATTGGAATCCAAAACTAAAATTTACCATGCCCCATATCTTCTCAAATGTGAAGATTTATAAATACAAGCAAGAGAATTGGTCCATTACTGAGCATGTCTACCCCAATTATATATAGGGCCATCCATGAGAGAACTATGCCCAGTCTATTTAAATAAATCAAGGCAACACTCAGCACATTAGGAGCCTATTGGTATTTCTAGACTACACAGTAATAAGAGTAGTGGGAATCAATACAAACCCATTCAAGTTGCCTACCATAATGTCAAATAAGTTGGTTGAATAGGATATTGCCTTCTAGCTACTCACAAGAGTAGATGGATTATGAAAAAATAAAAAAGGCACTGGTCCATCCTAAATTAGCCAACATTGGCTAATTTAAGATTGAGAATCAACACTTACTTATGGTTGTTTCCAAACAAAGTCCCAACTTTAGTATGGAAAAGGAACTAATAGGAATGGGACCCTATGCATTTAACATTCAATAACTACATCAAGCACAAGGTATCCCTAATCATTAAATACCATCACAAGCCTAAAGATAGATACTAATTAGACATCAATGTAGCTAATGATATTGAGGTAAATTAGAGACTAAAGGCTTATAATATCCCACAGGTGAAAGGAAGGCTGGATGATATAGAGTTTTTCTAGGTTTTCAAACACCAAGATACTCAAGTAGGAGTATCAACATCTCCATTATCTATTGCTAGTGCTGAAGAGGAAAGGCTAACTAACCCATAACTTAGTCACAAAATAATTCAAGAATTATCTCCCACTTTGGATAAGGGAGGAACCAATGAAGGGAAACAGATTGGGGAAGCTTCTACCTTAGAAGCCCCATCTAGCAGCCCATCACAAATGTAAAGTGTTACCTCAATGAAATTAACACCTTCAATGGAGGCAACCATAACTTCTACTCCATCACCAACAACTTTAGAATCAACATTGCCTCCCTTCCCTTATTCTAGAGAAGGACCAAGTATTTTAGGTTAGGAGCATGTTTGTTTACATCTTTTTTTCCTCTATAAACAACCCCTAAACATATTTGGTGATCCCCCAACTTTGAATCATGTCAACCTCTTACCCTATAAGCCTTTTACTAGACCTTTAATTAGGCATGTGACCATTCTATTACCCACCTTCAACCTCTTTATCATATCCTTTATATGTAATGGGAAATGCATCAAATATACAAATCAATCCTAGCTTGGAGAAGATAGATCCTACTTACACTTTTGATTAAGAATACATTTTATAATCAAGGTCATAACCAATATGGATCCACTAAACCTAGACAAGAGATATCTTACCAAAATAATATCACTAGGGAGGGTCCCAAGGCCTCTAGTCAAGCAAAACTATGCAATAACCCTAACTAGGTCCTACATTTTCATATTCACTATACTAATAACAAGTAAAGAAAAATCTAATCTAGTGCTCAACAAAGCTTATGGCATAAAGTGGGGATAATAAACATTAAAATTAAACATGCACATAAGAAATATACTCACATCAATGCATATGGAATCCTAATGCATGGAAGAGAAGTGCAAATGTATATCTATTTACTCTTACAAAGAAGGAACAAAGTTATGAATACTTACCTTTAAAGATGAACCTATTGAGCCTCAATCTCTCCCTTGGCCAAGGTGATTTTCAAGAGGTTAGTTTGGTATGTAAGGATGATAAGGATAAATTAACTCTAGGCTACACAACCTATCAATGCATCCAAAATACTTATCCATAAGATAATATATGTATCTCCAAAGAAAATGTGAAACCCTAAGTTTGCTCCTTAAGTAGAATTATGGATAAGTAGATGTGTAATATATCTTACTTCTTGTTGTCTTCTTCTATAAATGGTGAAATGAATGTGTTTATATAGGTTTATATAACCATAAACTCTTCTAAAATTTTCAACTGATAAGGTTGACCTAATCGACATAGTATTGTAATTGATAAAAACTTACTAGGTCATAGACTAGGTTGACCAGAGGCTGACCTAGACCCTTAATAAGTTTTGTCAATAAGGATATAAGGTCAATGTGGCTAACATAGTCATATAAACTATCAAAAGGGGTTTAGATTAGGAAAAGAGATAATGAAGATAGAAAATGACTAGAGGAGGGTGAAAATAAGAGGCAAATAGGCTCAATTAAGGAGGGGTGGGATGTATTAAAATCTAAAGGATAATTGTAATAATCTTAGGGATAAGTTAGCTAGATGAGTCTTGATATCTAGTAAAGTGATAGGGACCAATCATAGCATGATTTATAAGCATACTCCTATTGGAAATATTGTCATTGATGTCAAATGTTTAGTATTATTGGTGATAAAGGCCCCATTGAATTTAATGTTGTTTATCTTGGCTAATATGAGTTAATATTTATTTAATATTAACGAATATATTTTTGGTTGCATATGAGACAAAATAAGGGCCCATGGAGAAGTCGAAGAATCATGGGATAAAGACAAAAGAAGGATGGGACGCATTTTCCCATGAAGAGTCATCTTAGGGAATACCAAGAGTCACCAAGTGAAGACAAAAAAGTAAAGGGTGAATTTCTCATGAAGGGACACTTGGAGGAATACGAAAAGTCACAAAAGATAAGGACAAAAGTGGGAAAGACGTTTTTGGTCATGAAGGGCCACCACATGACTTTTCAAATGCTTGGATATGAAGGGTCATCCAAGATTGGCGCCATTTTCCATGAGGATTGAAAGGTCACAAAGGGGGAAGGCCAAAGGTCATTTGGAAAGCTATAAATAAAGGCTTGAGTAGCCATTTGTAATGTGGATGTGAGAGGTTGATTTGATATTGTAATATCTAGCTTAGAAGAGCAATTGTGAGAGATGAATATGATTTGTATTTGTTATATCTAGCTTAGAAGAGCAAAGGCGAGAGAGAGGAAAGAGATGTTGTATTGATCTATCATTTGTTGAGATAGAAACATTGAGAGATAGGTGTGTGGTATACACAAAGGGGTTGGTTCTCCTATGGGTTGGTGCTCACAAATTGTTGCTAGGTTGGTGCTCGACAAAGGGGTTGGTGCTCCTATGGGTTGGTGCTCACGAATAGGTGCTAGGTTGGTGCTTGGCAAAGGGGTTTAAAGCTCCTATGGGTTGGTTCTCACGAATTGTAGCTAAGGTTTGTACTTGGCAAAGGGGTATGGTGCTCCTATGGGGTTGTTCTCATGAATATATTTGAGATTGATTCTCAGTGGTTTTTCCCACATTGGGTTTCCACATTATATCTGGTGTGTCTCTCTATCTTGTGTAATGTTTATTATTTGAGTTTTATTACATATCTTGAATGTTTGATTAAGTGGAATTTGATAAAGGGAAAGTTTTATAAGATATATAATATATTGATTCAACCCCCCTCTCAGTATATTCCATGCTTAACAAATCCTATGAGGTTTTATAAATACTGGAGGTGTGTGCACCATCTCTACCCTATAATCAAGATGAAAAATGCTAAAATTAGGAATGATATAAGATGGAATACTAGAAGATATACTAAAATACTAAAGTAAAGAGGAGCGATAATGAATAATTTAAACTTTATAATATTGAGTAAAACATTTTAAGAATGGATCATCTAAGGTATATCCATCATCATAATTATGTGTATGAAGATCAATGACATATGTAGGGATGGCTTGGTCATCTAATGTGGTGTGATGAATGGAATGCCTAGTCTTAGTTAAGATAATGGGTATATCATCATATGGTGGTTGATAGGAATGAGGTTGAAGATAATAGGGGAGCTAAGAAATGAGATGAGGTGAGAGATTTGAGGTTTTAATATCGAGATTGATCTCATCAGGCTTATCATCATCAAAATCTAGGAGGTATATTCCCAATGAGTTTAGGGTGACCATTGTAACCTCATGTGGAATTGATAAGAAATTTAAACCATTGAGATTTATGAAATGGAATGCTTGACAAGGTTTAAAGGGTAAGAATCTTGAATACACTATGGTCTTATAATTATTCAAAATTTTAAGGATTAGTGTCATCTTGAATCCTATAGATGGCTCCATTGTGAGGAAATTTGACACATTGGAAAGAAGAAGAGATAATTTATTTGATGCAATGAGTCCATGGCCTACCAATAAAAATGTTATAGGATAGAGGAAATTTGAATATCATCACCTTTATGTGAATGGTGAGAGGTGGGATGGTAATGGGGATCCACACACAACCTAAAGGAGGCATTTTCCTTTGGTCATATCATTGACACATGTGTGTAGACTTAAGATTACATTCGGAATATCCAAGGGTTTTGATAAAATCAAGAGAGGAAACATAAGTGATGAAACCCTCATCAATCAAGGCATGCTTGACTAGATATCACCTATTTAGACACTAATGAAAATAAGAGGATCATTTGCATGAATTATAATCTCAGCAAGGATCATAGAAGCAGTGGGGAGTTTGAGGGAAAGAGAAGTATCCATTGTTTCATTAACATGTATAGACATCTCTTTGCATTTTTATATAATGTTATATTCTAATCCAAAATATGTGGCTTCACATCTTTTTAGGGGAGGATGAGGGATGTTCATTTTGATAAAACGTTTCATAAGATGATTATGGTGATCTACAGAGGTCCGTATATTTTTGAGAAATGGGATTTGAGATGGGAGATTAGTAAGCTTTGTGATAGGATCCCACTCATCATAACCTATAAGGGGAATACTAGAAAGAGGTGCATAGTGTTGAAGGAGGTCCTCAAAAGTGAAGTTTAAGTGCATGTGAATTTATGTTGATAAGATGTGGAAGGTTTAATTGGAGGACAAGTTTGTTGATTGTCTTGAGAAGATGGGTTAGTTGATGTAGGTTTGGTTTGAGAAGAACTATTGGTAGAAGTTTGAGTATCATTAGTGATAGCTAAAGAGGTTTAAGGAATGGTATAAATGGTATGAAAAGTGTTATCTAAGGGAGGTGTTGGAATTGGTGCATCAAAAGGTCTTCTTGCCCCAATTTTATTAGGTGAGTTGGAGAAGAGTCATCAATAACACAAAATGTGTGAGGTAATTGTAGGGTGTGGATGGGACGAGGATCAATGAAACCAAAAAGTCTTTGAATATTAGTCATATTGACCACATTCTCTTCAAGAGTTGGGTCAAGAAGATTATCAATATTATTGGTAAAAGGGGTAGGTTTTTCTTGGTTATCTTGGTGATTTGGAAGAGGGTCTTTATAAATGGCCAAATGAGCATTAGCTTGGTTCAAAGCATGCAATTTATTTTTTGTTTCATGGGATTTGAAAGTAATGTCATAGGATTATTTATGTTTATAAATGATATAATCATGGTCAAAATTAGGACCAAGAAGGAAATACATAGCCAAATTATGAAGTTCATTACAAGTCTTATGAGAATGACCCCAACTAGCATGAAACCAACAAAATTTATTAGGATCGTACCAATATTTCATGGGATGAGTGGGATCAAGTTCTCACAGAAGAGGCCTTGGTATAAATTTTATAATTCTATTAATGATAAAGGTTTATGAATAAAAATGTTATTGGTTAAATATAAATGAGGATTAGTGTTGTGGTTAGGAGATGAAGCTTGTTCTGAAGTCTAGTTGGGAATAACAACTTGAATAGTATTAATGGTATCATAAGATTCAATGACACCATCATTCATAGCATGATGATTCTTATTCTTAGTTCACATGAAATTAACCATATAAGGTTGGGATGGATCTAATTGACACATGAGGAAATATTGATGCTTGGATTCATTAATGGCCTCTTCTAAAATATATGGAGAGAGAGTCCAGACCTAATATTACAACTTGGGAAAAAGAGTGTTAGTAAATAGATGAAAGAGGTTATCATCTACCATATTATGTTCATATTTTTTAGACAAGGTCTCTCATCATTTGATGAAATCATATGTGATTTAGGTCTCAAGTTATTTATAATTGATAAATAGGCCAAGGTATTCTTAAGAAGATCACTAGTTTGGAACTCTTGGACTAGAGCATTGACTAAGTCTTCCAAACTAGTGATGGAATGAGATTTGAGTTGGTTGTACCAATCTAAAGTATCAACCATGATAGTATTTATTAATATCTTGGTAGAGGAAAATATATTTAACTTGACCTAGTCTTTATATAGATTTCCAATTTTTTTAAAGTGAAGAGTAGGATCAGTTGACCTATTATAATTAATGGTAGGGGTGATACCCCCTAAATCGATGTTAGTGATTTGAGATGTAAGAGGCTCATTTTTAAAATGTTTGATTTTTTTTATTAACAAGTGGAGGTTCAGGGATAATATTATCATGGGAATCCCAAAGAGGATATGGGTTAACATTTTGGTTATGTGTGCCCCATGGCATCTATTGAGGGTGGGTTTGAAGATCAATATGATGATTTTACATTTGCATCATTTGATTTGCATTATTAGCTTAAAAATCATTCATTTGATTAAGAGCTTGTAATAGAATTTGATGGGTTTGAGTTTATTATTGGGATTATAATTGATAGTAATGGCTTGGGTACCACTATGGGTGTTAGTAGTAGCTTGAGAAGAATTATTGGTAAGTGATGCACTAGTGGCATAATTTGCTTATGTGGAAAAATATGTACTAGTAGAGGGAAAAGAATAAGAAACATTAGAGGCATGATTACTATGGGTAGTAAATGATGTATTAGTGGAATAATTGAGAAGGGTGGGTCTAAAAAGAGGCCCACTAGATGTAGAACCTACCATGTTAGTGGAGATACTAGGCATGGAAGTGTACAAAATCAAAGAATAAGATGTCATGGTATGAGAATGGATCAAAATAGAGGGAAGAGGATGAGAAAAAAAGAATCTAGTGTCCCCAAATTTGTGTGAGAATGTGGGAGAGGTGAATTGGGATCCTTGACTTGACCACTTATTATGATATGGTAAATAGTAGAAGGATATTTTCCCTAGTGTTAAGGAAACTCATTGATGAAAAAGAGAATTTTTGAGGTATGCTATAATTTATCTTGATCTTTAAATGAGAAGAAAAGATTGAGAAGAAAATAGGAATGAGGAGGGGTCCTATAGTTTGTAGTGTGAGTGGCTACTTGCACATTAATTTCATCTATGTTAGGAGCCATAAGCTGCTTATGGGAGAACCTATTGGGGTTAGTAAGACTCATCATATATATTAAATTCAACCTAGTGTTGTCTTAAAATTAGAAGTTCATAATGAAGGATAGAGATTAGGGAAGGAAAAGTTAATGCAAAAATAAAAAGATAGATAAGAGTACAGAGTTGTCCAGGTTGACTCAGTACTATTAGATAAAAGGTAGAAGAGTAAGAGTCAACTAGGTTGACTTAGTATTGTAAATAGGTAAAAATATAGTCTAATAATGATACAAATTTGATGAGGTTGACTTATTACTAAAACCTAATTGGGAAAAAGGAGTAATGGGTTGACTAGGTCAACTCAGTATATAGTCAGGGAAAAGACAATTTGTAAGAGATTGTGTTGAACATAATGATAATGTGCTAAATATAGGGATATTTATTTTAATCTAATTGAAACCAGAAATTTAAGTAAACACACAAACAATTAGATCAATTAGAATGATCCAATTGGCATAAAGCACAAAACCTTACACTAATGTTGGCTAATGTAAGTTTTTACAATACAACATACAATGAGCAGAGAGCAAATAGTCAACTAAAAATTAAATGTTAACTAAGTGGTCATCTTAAGTATTTTTAGATTATTAAAAGTGTGATTTTAAAGTGTGATAGGGAAGTTGGATAAAAATAGGGAACTAGAAAGTAATCATGGATGGTTTCATGATGTTTAGACTAAAAGGGATCTATGTTGGCAATGGTATTGGCTTAGTATTAGGGCCTACCCTGTCACTTCACAATCTTACAATGATAACGGTGTTGGGTGATTTACAATATATACCATTAACCACACATTTATACTTAGATAGAAAACCAAGTCAAGTTGCCCCTTGGTGATGAAATCCAAGTAGGTAGGCCTTAAGAAGATAAATGTTAAATGTGTTTTGAATATTGTGTGATTTGCTAGTGTGTGAAAAAAGAGGAAAATAGTGCAAATAAATAATATTTTAAAAAATTACCTAATTATACTATGTGATCTACTCTAAGCATTTAAACAACTAAAAATTAAAGTGTTAATTAATTCCTAGCATATAGTCATTAATTCCCAAATTAAGAATGGTATAGAGTCAGTTCAAACAACACTATATGCAAATATTAAAAATAGAGTTGACAAGGTTACTACTATTCTATAGAAGTAAGAGTCCTTAAGAACTAATTTGACTAGGTTGACTTAAGTCTTTAAGATAGAAGACATGCTATAAAACTACATTGACTAGGTCAATTTAGTTTGTTATATGATTATAGTTTTGAAGATTACAAACTTGCACAAAATAAAACTATAATGAAGCAATGAATTGAAAGAGAGAGGAATAAAGGAACCTTGGTGGGTTGGAAGATGTTTATGATTTCAAAAAGTTTGTTTAATTTCCTTGAGTATTGCTTGAAATTTATACCAACTATGTCAATTGGGTCAACCTAGTTCTATGAAAACTTATTTATTGAATCTTATTAAGATGACTAAGTCAACCTGGTCAACTTAGTTTTTTATCTAGATGTTGAATATAATATTAAGTTGACCTATTCAACATAGTTCATTATTTGGGACTGAATAAGAGTACTATATCAACCTATTCAATCTAATAACATGTATTTGATGAAGACCTACATAGAAAGAATAGAGTCATTTTGATATGACTGTGTGTTTTACCTATGCATAGAATTTAGAACTATACTAACTAAATCAACCTAGTATCAAAAATATAGAAAAATAATAAAATGATAGAAATGAAAATCATGAAATAAAACTTGCAAGGGTTAGATTCATGTTAGGTTCACCAAAATGTATGTAATGAAAAATGCATCAGATCTATAAATCAATCCTAGCTTAGAGAAGATAGATCCAACCTACACTTATGATTGGGAATACATTAGATAATTGGGGTCATGACCAATATGGATCTTCTATACCTAGCCAAGGGATATCTTACCACAATAATATCACTAGGGAAGGTTACAAAGCCTCTAGTCAAGAAAAACTATGCAATAACCCTAACTAGGTCCTATGTTTTCATATTCACTAAACTAATAGAAAGTAAAGTAAAATCTAATCTAGTGCTCACAAAATCTTGTGGCACAAATTTGGAATAATAAATATTAAAATTAAATATGCATATAAGACATATACTCACATCAATGTATATGGAATCCTAATGCATGGAAGAGAAGTGGAAATGAATATTTATCTACTCTTATAAAGGAGGAATAAAGTTATGAATACTTAATTTTGAAGATGAATCCACTAAGCCTCAATCTCTCCCTTGGCCAAGGTGCTTTGCAAGAGGTTGTTTTGATATGTAAGGATGACAAGGATAAATCAGATCTAGGCTACACAACCTATCAATGCATCCAAAATACTTCTCCATAAGACAAGATTCGTATCTCCAAATAAATTATGAAATCTCAAGATTGCTCCTCAAATACAATGGTGGATAAGTAGATGTGTAATATATATTATTTCTTCCTCTCTTTTTATAGAAATGGAAAAATTATTGTGTTTATATAGGTGGCTCTAACCCTAAATCCTTCTAAAATTTTTGACTGACAAGGTCAACTTGGTCGACCTAGTATCATAATTGACAAAAACTTACTAGGTCACAGACTAGGTCGACCAGGGACTGACCTAAACCCTTAATAATTTTAGTGAATAAGGATATAAGGTTAATGTGGCTAATATAGTCATGTAAACTATCAAATTGGGTTTTAGGTTAGGAAAAGGGCTAATGATGATGGAAAATGACTAGAGGAGGGTGAAAAATAGAAGGCAAAGCTTAGGGGAATGATTTCTAAGAGGCAAGTGTGTAGATAACAAGTGGAAAAAGGGACAATAATCCTATAAAGCACCAATGGTTTGCCCACTCCTTTCTTACTAGACCTTTTAAGGCATGTACTCAAATAGATTGAGACTTGATGGGTTCCTACAAGATAAAGAGCATCAGTAATTAATAAAAGTTTGAAAATATTATGTGTATACATCCTTCACTTTTAGGGTCTTAGTAATGGCCAATATTTCCCTAGTTATGCCTGGGCCTACACCCAACCAAGTCCCTATCTACCTAAGAATAGGCCCACTATCATCATTCCCCAATTTCACCTATTCACAAATAGTTCTTCAACTAGCACTAATTCTTCTTCATCCCCTAGCTCTAAATTTGTATTAGTCACATCCACATATACCTCCTAGATGTCTTCTTTCTAAGGAATGACTCCAACCCTAAAATTTCCCACTTTTACTTGGCCTCGAAGTGGCTCTTTGAATAAATCATGGATAAGATAAATACAACTAGATACAATGGAAAACCCAAATTTGGTCATAATGGACTTTTCACAGATCATGATGAAGTTTAACAAGGAATCTAGGGTAATGAAGAGGGTGACCAAGAGAAAGGTCACCCATCCAAACTAAACAATTATGTATGAGTTGAAGGAGACTCTATTTGAGTTGGCGAAGATGAAGAGAGCTAGACTAGGCCAACAAAAATAGCATGAGGAAGACCCCCTATCATCTCTTCAAATAACTATGGATGTGTCTACTAAATTACTAAAAGGAGTTTAGCATAAATTAATTGACTTAGAGAAGCAACACAAATCAACATTACCAGAGAAAACCATAACAAAGGTATAATACATTTTGGGAGAAATGTTTGACATGTTAAACACCTTGGCCCAATACAAGGTAAATGGGGTTAAATTATACAATAGGATTATCAAGACCGAAGCTGCATATGGGGCATATGATAGTAAGGTAATCAAATTGGTGAAGTTGATTAGGATGAATAAGTTTAAGGACTTAAATCTAATCCCCTTGGAGGATTTGAGCATTACTCAATCCTATGTAATTGGTATAAGGAAGGAAATAAACTAGTGGATAGATGAGATGAGATCCCTATGCCAGTCTCTTACCCATCAGGGTGATAGGGTCATCACTTTACTAAAGGATGCCAAAATAATGTATCTTACCAATAAGGATGGATCCATTGTTAGCAAGGATACATTCAAGGCCCATCTGTAGAAATTTACTATAAATATCATAAAGTAGGCCATGGCCAAAGAATTAACTTTCAAGTAGGAGATGGTATATTTGACATCATATACAAATTAGAGGAAAAGAATACTATAGAAATTAATGAAGCTATAGGACCACTCCTAAGCAAACATGATGCAATGGTGAGACTCATAGTCAAGTTACTAAAGAATCCTATCATTGATCTAAAATTGATCGATAATGACTATAAGAGACAATTCAAATCATGGAGATGGAAAATCAAAACTCAAAAAAAAACTATCACCATAGGAACCTCTACCTCCTCAGCCCCTCTTGGGATATCTTCTTCCTCATCTAACACTAGCACTCTTTCTTTAGCTGGTATTGGTTCACATCCATCTTCTTCTTTAGTAGGAACTTCATCAATGACTACACTAATGGGATCTCATTCCATCTCTTCAAGAGTGAGATAGCCATTTATTTGGCTTTCTTTTGATAAGAATCATGTCCTAATTCCCTTCAATTGCATTATAAAATATTCCCTTGTTTGAATAGGGAATATTATTTAGCTTTAGGAAAATAGGGGCATTGTCTACTAATAAGTGTCATATATCTGGTTCCTTTTGAAACCATCTAAGGCATTTAAAGGCCTATATATAGGGGTTCTCCCCCTTTATTTTACTTCAAAACATAATTTTGTGAGATTAATGCAAAGAGAAAGAAAATTCATGCAATTTACTCATTATTTTCATTATCTTCATGTTTTATAATTTCTCAAGCTTTATTAATAATATATGATTTCATTTATGCAATGGTTAAATTTGGTAGTAGTATTTCAAATGCATCTTATTAGTTTGTGCATTTATCTATGATAACAAAATCTATTATGTATGTTATGTTTGCCTCCTATTCTACTGGTAAATGTGTTTAAAACAATTTGATATAGGTAGCCTTTTAAAAGCATACTATTTAGATATATACATTATATTTACCCTATAATCCTTAATGCACTTATGATATTCTGAGTTTGGCACAAGGATTTCATAGATGTTAGTTTTATTTTCACTATTGTCAGAAGAAATTAAAAGGAGATCTGTTGGTCTTTGTTTTTGAAAAGAAAACTTCATGCTTTGCTTTACCCTACTTCCTCTTTTGAATTTTTTTAACATGAATCACTTTAGATTAATTCTCATTGTAAATATCCATTTGTCTATTTAAAGTTTGGGCTAATATTGTAAAAATACAAAGCAACTTTTTACATCATCATAACACAAAGAAATTCAGGTAGATTATGTCATCACTAAAGTTCCTATTGTCCTTACAGTAGGGTCTACTTGCACATTAAAGGTGGTAACCACATAATTTCTCTAAAAAAACTAATTTAAGTCCTAAGGTTTTCCAAAAATTATACTAAAATCTAAGAAATATTATTCTACTATTCAAAGTATATCTTCAACATCGATATACATCAACAAGATCCATAACTATGTCATAACTAATGCAAGAACTAGACCAAGTACATAACTTATCAATGACTTCATTAGGAAGTATTTTAAACACTTAGTGTTTAGATAGAAGTGAGTCAATAAAAATAAACTTACTGATACCTATCCATCTACTATTAGTGTGGCCTTTCTATGAAAATTGTCACTAACTTACATACTTACCTAAGTACATGTACAAGCTATAAAACAATAGGTACCTCAGTGGGTAAATCATAAAAGTTTAGCAACTAGTTGAAGGAAGTATAATAGATTCAATATAAGAATCATCATACTAATATTGCATAATCAAGATCTATCAAATTCATAAGTAATGGGTAGTGATCATAGAAAACAACTATTTAAAAAAGTAATGCAAAGTTTTGGGACACATT
>JARHVA010001037.1:0-22500 GCA_037957365.1 Torreya grandis | reverse complement strand
CTAGTATTTTAATGATCCAATGAATATACCATTCAACTTATCCAATTTTATACATAAATTTTAATTAAAATGAATGATCTAAAATATCAACCTCATTTTTGTAAACACCAAATAGCTTAACTTATCTATGCATAACTTTACATTGCATATAATAACACAACTTAGCTATAATCAATGAATTAATTTATACATCAATTCATTTGACAACTAATTGTCAGAATAATTCATCCAAAAGAATTATAACAAACAATCTCCTACAAGTAACAAATAAAGTAAATTTCCACCTCTCCAATCTCAATTATCCTAACCATAAGTGGCCATAGACCACCCCATCCATCAACTCTATGTGATTCTACCATACAAGAGAAGTGAGGGAGGTACAGTGATTACTAAGCTTAGCATAACAAAACCAAATCATGAAAACATTCAAGCAAGACTGTTTGCATTCATGGATAACAACACTAACACCTTTAAAATTATATCAAATTCTAAATGTCATATTGGAGATTTATAATATTGAATATTACGAGTGCAATCCATGGTGTTTCACCTACAAGCCCAAATCCATCAATAGGGTACATCATCCAAAATTAATGTAATTATATTAATGTTAGTAACCCTAAATATAAACAATATTCTTTAAATATTTCCATAGAATTAAAATGACCTTAAATGTCTCAAATAACTTTCAAGAAAATAAACTAAATTGTACACTCAAATAATAACATAAAGTCTTCATCAAAAAGATTATCAACTTGCAATAGTCTAATAAATACCTCAAAACATAACTCAATAAATCCATATTATATAATGTAAAGCTATAGGTCAAAGTTGACCAAAAATCATCTTTATCGATCATGAGTAAAGAATCATTCAAATTTATCCACCATCATGATATAAACAATCATAATTATATAAGAATTCAAACTATCAAGTCTTCTCAATTCCCAGTCATCCCGCAATGACAAAATCAAATCAATGATCCAAACAAAATTAATTAAATAAGTCAAAAGACTCACTGATAAAAATCATAACCTACAAGTATAGCATTTTAATCCAAGCAAAACAAACCTTAGTAAAATTTTCAACCAATAATGAAAAATTGAAAATGTCATAGTTTCCATTCATGGCTATGTTTAAATCATGCACAACTAGTGTTAAAAATAAATAGAATGACCCTAGTTAAAATCTAAGTGTTTAAATCTAGGGTTTCAAATATTTAAAAGAGGAATTTACCAAGTCCAAAATCCTTTAATCTATATGCACATTCTTGGCCTTAAAATAACATAACCAAAATAAAAATGTAATTCCATAATAATAAAATGGACTTAGAAATACATACACACATAAATCACCAACTATCTACCATGGTTGAGCTATAAGGCCTACCACATTATTTTTATTTTAAAAAAACACAAAACTAAAAACTAAAATGTAAAAAACCTATAGGATTTACTCAACATTTTAAGCCATTAAACTAAATTATTTGCATACCCTAAATAATTTAAAAATTGCATTTTAGTTTCATACTAAAAAAACAATTTGAACCAATAAGTCCAAGTCAAAAATACGACTCAAGATTTTAAATGCATTACTTACTTGAGAACTAGTCAAAATAATGCAAAAATATGACATAGGAGTGTTCCCTTGCATTTACAAAGAATTTCTAGATTACACCCTTGTTTACTCACACAAATGTAAAAGACTAATCAACCCTTAAAGCCAACTCAAACCATCATAAACTCCACAAAAACTCCTATATGGCCTACAAAAAAATGAATCACTATAGTTCGAGCTCTGATAAAAACTTATGAAACTAACTACATTCTTATTTCCCTTGGCTGTTATGCCCAAATTCTGGCAGAGTTTTCCCAAACATAGGGCTTCCAAATGACAAACAAAAATGAAAATACAATATTCCCAATAGGATTGGGAAGAGTCTTGATACATTTTGCATTTAATGGTGATTCAATGCCATAGGATAAAGTCATAAATAAAAACCAACAATTCAATTAATGTTATGCCCATGGTGGGTTGTGGCCCCCAAATTACCTTTCCTTAGCAAAGTCAAGAGAATATTTGGTCATAATAACTTTTAAATGTAAAAAGGGTCCCAAATAATTATAAATTTCAAGAGTTAAACCATAAACCAAAGACAAATTAAAGAAAAGAATGCCTTTGAACCATAATAATGGTTAATATCATTCATTAAAACAAAATAGGACTATGACCAGTCATCCATGCCACTAAAGAGTCCAAACACCAAACAAGATTCCAACTACCGGAAAGATATAATTTAGGCACTAATGCAATGTCTTAAGATAACAAGTCAATTAAGCTAGACAAAAAGCATAAATATCAAGAATAAATTAATCATATATTAATGATGTCAATAATAGTCAACTAGATCTAGGAGTCAAGATCAACTGATAAAATAATGATTGAGCAAAAAGTTGAAACCAACTGACAACCAATTCAATAAATAAATAAAACTAAAAAATGATAACACTCAACAATTTAAAACATGCATATAAAAAATGACTTAAAGCATTTTTAATAGTCAAAGCTCAATATTGCAATTTTGAGTTCATTATTTGTTTTTGTTCACTTTATTAGCCTCAATTGACTACTCAAAGTCATATCCAACCTAGTTCATATCTAGTATATGTAGTCATAAAAGATCATCAACATTATATATACTATATAATAAAAATAAATGAAATAATTTTTTACCATGTTTTGACCCACTAGCCAAAAAGGTCAACCCCTATAGTTTGAAACTTTTCATAGGGCTTCCCAAGCTTGTAGATTGTAACATCCCCACTGGGATTTACTAAAATAACATATTGTTTTTAAAAAAATCCATGTATCCAAACATTAGATTTTACCATGAGAATCTAATTAGTGATCCGAAAATAACACACTTTGTATGTTAACTATAAAATAGGTAAGTAACAATTTATTCAATTACCGATCACTATGAAACAAATAAGCAAAACACAATTGTATATATTCTAGATTGTAAATACATAATTCTAGCCACAACTAGTATAATATTACATCCATTACTACCAATGTACATATGAATAGTTAATTATTATTTTTATCAAGAATAATTTCATAATAATAAATACAATACAAGATATAAATCTCCATAGAACATGAGTCTCACAAACTCAAGTATCTATGGTAATCTCAAGTGTAGTCTCCATTGAAGTACTCTTATGGGGATGGAGAGCATCATATAAATGCTTTCTCACACTAACCATGGAATATCAATCTCCTAAACAATCTCCCAATTAGGGAATGAACCTCCTTTCACGAATGGGTAGATAGTGATGGTGCAGGAATCCAAAGAGATAAGCTAGTACCTGTGTGTTATAAGATATCTAATACATGATGTGTATCATAATGAAAATATTTTCTAACATGATATTTCACAAAAATTTAAATAATACATATGAAATAATAATGTTCAACTAAACATTACTCTGCGCAAAGTTTTCAAATAGATAATGATCTCTAAGATCAGTCAAATTCATACACACCACTTGATTGGATTACCCTTATCTAGCATTGGTGATGCTAAGTAAGCTAGGAAAGTCTGTCTCTCTACTTATTTAGTACCAACAATGCAAGATTTAGTTAATTTAAAATATAACCAATAGATTCAATCAGATTACTTCATATCAGTAGGTATAAAACATGCTAGGTATAAAAATAATAAAAGTACATACATTTAGTCCATCAAATGTATGTAATGAATCTCAACTATATTATTTAATACATAAATAATAACATAAACAAGTACAACATTCACCTTAAAATTCACTATCACACTAGTTTATAGTTGATGTTTATCAAGACCAACATTCACCTTAAAATTCAAACGGTCTGCTGCGCGCTGGAAAATTCAAACGGTCTACTGCACGTGCTAGAATATTCAAATGGTAATGGGCGCGCAGGGCGCACTGGGCGTGTCCCCAGTGGGTGTGTTGGGCATGTCCCAAAAGTTTGACTATGCAGGTATGCGGGCTGCTATTCCAGACATGGAAATAGTTGTTTTGGAGGTGGGAAAGCAGACAGGAGGGACAAACCCCAGAGGGAATGGAGGAGGAGTTGAGAAGAATATTGGATCAAAGTTTGTGATTGATGCAAAAAATGGAAATTCTTTATGCGGAAATGACCCGTTTTGTGGTTCTAGTGGATCCCAACTGGGGCAGGGGATGGAGCAAGAGAAAAACAAAGGCGACTTTAAAAAGGAAAAATCCTCAGAAGGGCAGAAGGCAGGGTATTCTGAACAAAGGACGTGGTCATCCCTGTTTGGCAAGAATCTCACTAGAAATTCCCCTTTCCCGCTGGTGACTGCAAAAACTTGCTGGGAGAAAGGTGAGTATGAAGTTTTTATTCCAGATCCCTTAATTGATTTTTCTGTGTCCTCCATGGATTTCACCTTAGTAGGTAAATTTTTGGGAGCAAGCCCAGATCTAGATACTCTAACAAAAATGGTTAAAAGGAAATGGGTCATTTGAGGAGAGATAGTTATTGCACCTATGCTAAATGGTTTCTATTCCTTTACCTTCAACTGTAAAGAAGACTTTAATATGGTTTTGTGTGGAGGACCATGGATGTTTGGAAAAATCTCTCTTACTATCAAAAAATGGGAGTTGAATATGGATTTCTCAGACTCTTTTTTCTTAACAACTCCCATTTGGGTGAGACTCCCTGGACTCCCATTAGAGTTTTGGCATGAAGACATTTTCAAAGGAATAGCCAGTTCTTTTGGGGAACTTCTAGCTTTGGACAAGGCAATGAATACCAGAACCAAACTTCAAGCTGCCAGGATGTATGTTAAAGTGGCAGATTTAAATAAGCTCCCAGAAAAAGTGGATCTACTCTCCAAGTTTGGTAAAAAATCTCAAGGAATTTTTTATGAAGATTTACCTAACTCTTGTTATGCCTGTAAGAAACAGGGGCATTGGGTTAAAAATTGTCCATACAAAAGCAAAACTCATCTTAATGGTGTTTTGGATGGGAAAAAGCCCACAGTCCAGCTCAAGAAAGTTTGGAAACCTAAAGAGGATCAGGGACAAGAACAAATGGAAAAAGAAGAAACTAAAGATTTAAATGCTGAGGAGGGTAAAGAGGTGTCATTTGAAGATCCTAAAGGCCTACTTCCTAAGGTAGATGCTAAGATCTATCTTGAGAAAGAAAATTCAGAGATAGAAGGAAATGGATGGCAAGCAGAAATCATATTACCCACACAAAGCAAAGAAGATATGACAGATTTATCAAAGCAAATTGTCATATACCAAAGGGTAGAGGAGTGATGGAGAGAGGCAAAAGGCAGAGTAGTGCTAGAAGAAGGAGAAATCTTGGCTGAAATTGGAAATAAATTAGAGGAGAGAGATCCTCTTCTTTCCTAGCCAAAGGAGATACAGGCTGACAATGAATCACCTTTGGAAGAGCTCCCTATGAATGTTAATGGAAAAAATTTAAAACATCTTCCAAACCAAAGGAAAAGGGCTGAAAAGAAGACAAACACTAAGGGAATAGAAACCAGAAGCAACAAAAAAGACCAGCAAATGAAGGTGAAATACCTTGTTTCTATTATGGATAAACCTGGAAAAAGAGATGGGCAGATTTCAAAAGTGAAACCGGATGTTGGCTATCCGGACAAGCCCAGAAGAAGACCCATAAGGAAAATCAGAGAGCTAGAAAGCAAGCAGAATATAGCTGATGGAAGGCAGGCAACAATTCTGGATTTTACCCCTAACAAATAGTTATAAATCATTATTTGGAAATTAGGGGGCTGAATGTATAATGAATACAGAGGTAATCTCTGAATTACCTTAGGATGTTGTTACTTTTAGTAGGTTTCAGGAATGTCTTTCCTGGTGCTTGTTAACAATTTATCTTTCTTTATTCTGTAATAGGGTTTCGGGGCCCCTTCAAAACCTGCTTTTACCATAATCTAAAACATAAACAAGTACAACCTATACTAACTAGGTATATTTTATTATTAGCCTGCATGTTTCTAATTTTTAGAAGTAACTCAATGTAGAACCATCTATGACAAGCCACTTTTATCATAATTTAATTCTATGAATATACTTTAAAAAATTACAACTAACTAGTCATAATTAATTTCAATGATCATAATAAATAATATCAAACTTTCATAACACTATTTGCCCATTTATTGAGGTGTATGCTTATAGATATGGTATACCAAATTACATGGTTAACTCGTTTAATTAGCGATCATAGCTATATACCATAATTATAAGCATACTTTTTACATATATAAATATGTGCCATAAATGTGTATATGTAATTATTTCTTTCATATAGTTTATACCATATATATGAACAATGTATATATATCAAATTCATGCAAGAAATACACTATTTTCATGTAACTTCCCATATATTAAAATTTATATACTATTATAGCTAATAGTGAGTTTATTATGTTCGAAGTATTCATCTTCAAAATTCTCATAGTATAATCTATAAACTGTTATACGTTTTAATATCTATTTTTCATTTGGAACTCATACAATCCAAAATCAATCTAAAAGCCAATTTTGTAAATTATTCATTAGAAACAATTATACAGAAATCATATTCATGAACCCTGTTCCCATTTCTAGTTTATTAAATTGTAGATTGAAATCCAATTATCAATAGAAAACTATACAATTCCATTTTCTCTCATTCTCCCACAATCTGGGTAGAAAACAAACATACCGTATACATGATAATGGTCACATAGTCTTCTTTCTAACTCAGATTAAAATAACTCTTAATCAACAATTCTAACACACAACCAACTATACCAATTACACAGTTAACTCTAACAATACACAATTAACTATAATTTCATTCTCAGTTTTATGGTTCAAACTTGCCAGCTAAGTTTGTAAACCAAAACAAATATCAATAGTGGATTTCAAAAAAATACATTAATGGTTATCCAATATAGAATGGTTGGAACCAATTTCCATGAACATAAACATAATACAATAATTTATATGTATTTCCCAATATACATAAACATAATACAATCATTTATAATGATTGTATGTATGCACATTTCTAAGAAAATCCATAATACATAACTCCATTTTGAATAATATTTCAAAGATAGAAAATATATTGCATGCATACTAAAATGGTTACACAGTCTCCTCACAAAAGTATTCCATTTAAATACAAAACTAGTAGGTTTACAAGGAATATTTCTATAGACATATTTTTTCCCTATATCCATATGAATCATCAACCACTCCATCTTTAAAATAATTTAAACAAACCTAAATTATATATTATGGAGAAATCATAAATATAATAGACCATTACATATTATACCTTAGGTTTTATATAATATATTCTCAACTCGGTTGCATTTATAAACTCAAGGTTTTAGTATATATCCACATTGTATCAAAATCTTCATGTACACAGTTCACCCTTTATAGGCTTAAGGATTTTCCTAAACAAAATAAAGCACATACAGAGCTATATTTATATATTATAACCTAACTATAGTACTTATGTTTTCATGGATTTATCTTATAAGGAACACACTCACAAAAATCCTGCCTTGCCATATTTATTACACACAATCTTGTTTAATAGACTTAAGGAATTTGGAGATATTGATAGTTATGTGGATGGGAGAGCCATCTATAGGGCTAAATCAATATCATATTGAAATATAATTTTCTAGGTATTTTCCAAAAACCCTAGTAGGACATACACACATAATTTACTATATTCAACACAACCAAATAATGTAATTCCATTACCGACCTTGAAATAGCTTCCAAATTTATAAATTCTTAGACCAGAATGTCTACTCTTTCATTATTTATGCTCACTTCTCCTTCTCCACCAATTTCATTCCCTTTTCTCTACCTCCTCTTGTCATTATTTCTCCGTCAACCTCTTTCATACATTCATTGAATGTAACTATAGCATCAAAATCATAGTTCACCATTATTTTCATCATGAAAAACTCCATTATATGCAAATATATTTACTAATATTGGTTAAATTAAGTTTGAGACAAACATAGAAAAAACCCTAATCACTCAAATGTTCCAAAATAAATAATATTTCAATCCATTAATCACTATATGATCCTTTGACCTAAACATGCCCATGTTTCAACTTTATAAATTCCACTACAAAATCATTCCATATGATTATCATTAATCCAAGTATATCACACCAAGAATCACAACCTCATATAGTAAGGACAATGCATTCGACCCCTTTTGTTAAGGTTAGTTCATAGGATAGCTTAGGTAATCATTAAATCATCAACTTATCAAGAATCAACATGACTTCAAATATCAAGTGACTAGTAAAAATTTATTAACAAGCTTTTGAAATAGACAGTCAAACAACTATTTTACTAATCATCAAACATTAATTTAACAATGTAGTTATTTTGTCATTATCACTCTTTATAGACTTTCCCAAAATGTCTTTTATCTATTTTTATATATCAAGGCATTAAGCCTAAACAATGATATTTCTCAAATATCATATAATAACTAGCAAAAATATTATGATATTAAAAAGATATTTGTAGTTAGTCTATAAGCAATAGTAAGTAAATACTAGCATTCATATTTACTTACACGTTTAAAAAAATATCTTCATAATCATGAATACAATAACATGACTTGAACATAAAAAACATTATGAACTCAACCTATATACTAAAACTATAATGAAATCACATAATTAGATCCACATAAGCATTAAACTGAAACTAGATCACAACTAAAGCACACAATCAATCATCAAAATTTAGATAACACTAAAGAAATACTAAAGCTAACAATTCAAACAATGCATATAAATAATGCTATATATCATGGTGTGTGAGTGGGTTCTAATTGTTCCTCTATCATCCCCCAATACCTCCATCTATACGACCCTCTTCGATGATGCTCTCCCTCTATCATGCTTTGAGGGATGGATCTATTTTGCATCAAAATCACAACAAGAAGGTAGTTAGCCCACAATATCATGATATATATCCATAAAACACTATTTTGAAAACTAACATGATCAAAATGTAAATAATATACAAGTGCAACTAACTCATAACAATTTAATCATGTAATCTAAGAAACATACAACTATCCCATAACAACATATGACTTATAGCTTAAATAAATAAGAATCAATCAATTGAACAACCAAATAGTCCATAGATAATTAGGTAAATTAACTTAGTGAGAAATTAGTATGTGATATAGATGGTCACCTTGGTCTTGTAATATCCTTCATGTGGTCAACTAAATGTTTGTTTAAAATTGTTTAAGGTTTTAGTCTCTTTATATACTTGTATAGTTTTGAGTTCATCCAAGAACAAATGTTGCTTGTCATGTGTGTTAAAGGTTATATCATTATGATGAGTCATCATATGAGTTTTTTTCATGCCTTTAAGTTCATCTAACTGTGTATCAGTCTTCCACCATATTTGTCAAATGCACCCAAAGGTCTTTTAAGTCACTTTCTAAGCCAAATTTGAGGAATTGTATGTACTTCTAAAAAGGATAAGCACTTCAAGAGAGATTATAATGTGCATGGTGTTAGGAATTGGTTAGAGAATAGTTAGAGTTAGAGAAATTTATAGGCCAACATCCAAAGATAGAGAATCATTCAAAATAGGTAGTTTTCAATCACTTATAGGGACAATAGGGTCTACCTTCAGGTGAAAATGCATATAATAGTTTATTTTCAACTTATTTAGGCCATTCACATTTAAAATGAACTTGCATAGGTTTTTAGAGGTTAATAAATTGTAAAAATGAGTTGGAAGCCTAGTCAAGCTCTTCACAAGCTCAAGAAGGCCAAAAGTTTATGATTGGTTTATGAACATATAGAATAATTTAGTCAAATGATCCTAGGCATAAGAGGTAACCCTCATGGTCTTATGATTCATGAAAAAAAATTAGGGTTTAAGGGGCCAACTTGTATGAACTATCACTAACAAGATAGGTGGTTAAAAACCCTTAGTAAGCCCTAAAGGTTCATGTTTTACACTAATTTGATGCAATTTGGAGCTTGTTGGAGCATGATAAGTATTTTATGGATATTCATAACCATTCCAAAATTGTTTCCATCAGACTCACACATGTGATAAATCAAGGATCAAGAGGAGCCTCCATGAGGGATATGTCTCAGGTTTGCATTTAAAGTTTTGGAGGATTTTATAGGTTTAATGCATATAAGTGATGGTTAAATGTTTTAACCATATTATCATCTCATTAAAATCTCTCTAATATGATTGGTCATTATGTACTAGTCCTTAAAGAAGCATTCATGTTTCCAGATTAAATATTGTGTTATGAAGCTGCTTGCAAATGGTTTCAAAAGGTCTAATATTGCATTGTCAGAGGTGTATGAGGGTCATAAACTGATGATTAAATGTAATGAATCAATGTGTTTCTAACTATTTTTGCTTGTTCACATTCAAAAGAAATAAGAAACTAGAGATAATGTTCAAGGGTTAGATGATACCCGGATGAAGTTTGTGCACCATATCCAGACGACTGAAGGAGCTCCTCTTTGGTTGCAGAAGATGACACATGTAGATAAAAGAGACTTAAACAAGGAAACTGTTAGATAAATAGATGGTGGACTACCAAGCAAAGCCTAATCCTAGAAGTGTAAAGACTTCTTGGAGGGGTGACAGTCCACTAGTTGATAAAAAGAATATTGCTAGAAAGAGAAATGGTGAAAGACTGAACAAAACAAATAGAGATAATGCATACCTATATTTTGCAATCTATCTTCCACAGTCACCGATGTCGGTGATTTTGCCAATGTCGATTGGTCAAATTGTTGATGTCATTTATGTTGCCAACGTCGGTAGGGGCAATGGACCTTGGTGCCAATGTCAGCAGGGATAATGAGCCTGAGACAGGTTTCTAGTCTATCTGTGGTCAATTAGAATGGTCTGGGAGGTCTGTGGGAGTATAATGGCTTGTGTAAGGTTTGCAGGGTAGAGAGTATGAACTAAAAAGGGGACCAAATAGAGGACTAGGGAAAAAGGAGAGATCAAGGATGAGGGAAGGCTTTTCAGCCTTTCTGGGAAGAGAATCAGGTTGTCTCAATAGTGCTTAGAAATGGACAATGGACTAAATACCAAATGCATTTAAAAGAATACTAAAATATAAACTAGCAGAGATACTTAGCTCTTGGTGGAGAAGCAAAAATGTAGGAGACCTATTTCCATTGTGGCTGATGTGGGAGACTTCGTGTAACCTTCAATCCAGTGTGAAGTGACTGATGCAGAGTTTCTGAGCCTGGAGAGTGTTGTTGGGATGCTGATGCCTGCAAAGAGTCAAAGAGAACTTGGAATTTAGAGCAAGATAATTCACATTCACGGGGGGGAAACAAAAGCTAAAATTTAGTTTTAAAGGAATTGACATCGGCGATACTGCCAGCATCGGCCGATTACTGACTGATGTCGATAGCTAAAGAATGGGAAAAGAGGCTATTTTTAGCCTTTTGACCGTTCTTCCAACTACCAGGTCTAATTGTCATTAAAAAATGGTCTAAAGGTGGATTAAATGAGAGTGAGAGGTTAGTGGGAGGAATAAAATGGAGTTTAAGTAATTAAGATTTGGCATGAGGTGATGGAGGCATCCAAGGAGAGGTATCCAAGGTGGGGTGAGGTGTCATGGGTGATGTGTCAAGGGGGGTGTTATTAATTTAAAATAGTTAATTTATTTTAAATTAATAAGTGTGTGGGTTAGGAATGTTTAAAAGCAGACCAAGGGGACCAAGGGGGAGTCGACGAAGGAGTAGACACAATTTTGGTGTCTACATTTGCCCCTTTTTGTCTTGTTGGTTGATCTTGATGAACTGCAAGACAAAAATAGGAGTAGGGTGCTCCATGTATGGGATGAGGTGTTCCCCCCTCAAAGTGAGAGTTGAGGGAAGGGAACCTGATATCGGGTGCCAATTTGATAGATATTGGATGGACAGGGTGAAGGTTTGAGTGTGTATACTGCAAAGGGTGGGATTGCACGTATACCACACCATGTGATAGGTAGGTCAAATTGTCACGGTCAAAGGTGGAGGAGTGCTAAAATTGAAATAACCGATCCCCAACATTTAGTCATAGCTGATTGGGTTAAACGATCCAAGCTGTAGCTCTAATGGTCATCGTGTTCCAAGTATCCTAGGCTCAGGAAGTGCTCTTAGAAAACATGAAAAAGTCACAAGTAGTGGGGATCAACTGGAGCATGATCCAATACTTGTGGGGGTCGTGGACAATTTGCTAACTATTCGTGAGGCAGCATAGGCAATCAAGACAACCAAGGCAGAGTTGTCTCAAAAGTGGTCGTGGTCTAAGGAGATAGGCGTGATCTCCAAAGTCAGTGGTTGAGTCAGGCTGAGGTAAAAGTGATCTCAAGTGTGCCCCAAGAAGAGGTGAAGATGACTTTTACTATGAGAGTTAGCTATGTTGGGCATTATTTTGGTCATTTTGAAGAAGAATGAGGTTTTAAGGCCGCTGATGTCAGTTAGAAAACCGATGTCAGTGGCCAAAAGAGACTGATGTCAGTGGAAATTAGCTGACGTCGATGGCCTAGGGCATAATTTGCCGACGTCAGTGGCCTGCCAAATCCAACAAAACTGGATTGGTGGCCCACCAAAAGTCATTTGTGATTGTTGAAGAATTTTAAAAAGTGAGCTCTAGATTTTAGTGAGTGAAAGTGACTTCTAAGTGACCGGTTTAGCAGTGTGAGGTGTTAGAGTGAGATTGGGTACAAAGGTGAGTGAATTGGAGAGTGATTGGAGGGTGCAGAGGTGGTTGTGGGCTAGTAGGAGGTTGTAGAGAAATCGAGATAGAGGAGATGGCAGAGGGTGGAGGAGGCCCTGTGGGAGGACCACCACTAGCGGCACCCATCGTGCCACCACAGTGGTGTCGACGGGATGAGGTAAGGGGTGCATTTGAGGTTTTTGGATTGTGTTTTGAATTTGATTTGGTTTTTGGATGCAGGTGAGGTAGACACTAATGTTGCAGGATTAGCTACTAATGTTGCTGATGTAGATGCATTGAGACATCACTGGGGAGAAGTGGGCCTAGATGACTACCGTGGGACAAGGCGAGCTGCGGTGATACTGTCAGGTGGTGAGAGACGTGAGCCTCATGGTGGTGTTGATCGAGCAGTGGGATCACTCCACCAACACCTTCGACTTGTTGATAAGAGAGATGACCATCACTGTCAAGGATGTGTACCAGATTTTGTAGCTATCGATACATAGAGCAGAGTTGCATGCATGCTCGAGAGAGGCACATGACATTTAGATAGTTACACTATTTGGAGAGCACATGGCTGAGATGAGCTACCACTCAACCAGTTTTGCCTACGAGCCATTATATGATGTGAATGAGGATGTGCATCGACTGGCCATCCTTATAATGATTGGCATCACATTGTATGCACTACCTGATGTACAGGGAGGCAGGTTTCTAGTCACTATGACTGGAATTTTGACAGAGATGATTGAGACATAGATAGTGTTTGCCTAGGTGCCCATCTTTTTAGCCCAATTATATAGAGAGCTCTGGGGTATCAGTTGATGGAAATGGTATAACTTATGCATAGGCCACCTCCTACATTACTGGGCATACAAGCACATTGTGGTCACTCGACCTCTCGACCTCTTAGTGGTGATTTAGGCTGGCTTCAGGGTCAGGTTCAGGTAATGGCATGAGTTCATGGCACAGATGCACATGGATGGGGTAGTCAGAGACACCAACTACTACAGAGGGGTACTAGAGGCTCTAATCCCTATAGACATCATCTAGAGGCCATATCTAGAGTACCTAGCCTTCAAAGACCAGGCAGAGTAGCTAGTCAAAGTATAGAGCTTGAGATGGGTCAGGGGCAGACGAGCCAACGAGCTCAAGAGGGTGCCAGTAGAGAGAGTGTGGTGCTAATTTGGGCTGTTATAGGATGTGCCACCCACCTTCCCATAGTACCATCATGATGACATTGAGGTACTACTCCCACTGCCAGAGGAGACAGAGGGGCCCAATTTTGAGGAGCTACCAGCAGGCCCTGGGATAGCAGATCTAGGATGTTCAGAGGCCTACTCAGCATGGTGGGCAGGGTAGTATGTAGGGGTCCAGAGAGGACCAGAGCCTAATCTGCAAGCAGTGATCAGGGACAGGGATGCAGTCTACCAAGAGAGAGATGTTGTAATCCAAGAGAGGGATGCAGCCTAGGGACAGGTGACTATTTTGTAGGGTCAGGTCACAGTTTTGGCATGCCAAGTGGTAGGTTTGACGGGTCAGGTGGTTGCTTTGACAAGGCAGATCACCATTTTGTAGGGGCAATTGGCTATAGGCTAGGCCTAGGTTTTGGTAGGTTAGGTGTTTGGAGGGTAGGGCCCTATTCAGCATCCACCTCAGTAACTAGTTCAATAGTTAGCATAGTCAGTATCAGTGCAGCCAGCTCAGTCACAGCCACAGGGGTCAGTGCAGGGTGCAGCAGTAGGGTTGATGGATCCATCGCAGACTGTACCTATTTCTAGGTATAATACTGCTCTAGATGAGATCACTTATTATGAGGGGGCCATCAAGGGGTTCTCTAAGATACAATGATACTCTGAGATGAGAGCTGAGCAGAGCCGGTAGTAGTCTATGTCATGAGCAACTACCTCAGGTTCTCGCAGATAACGTATATCTGAGGGGGGAGATGATACAACATCTTCATAGCCACTACCACCACCGCCATAGCCACAGCCTTGAGGCCACATTCTAGGCATTATGTATATACTAGCCTACGAGCCGTTGATGTGAGATATACTATTTTTTGAGAGAGAGAGACAGATTATAGCATTGTAAACTTTTGATGATATATATGATGAGATTTTTGACTAGATTATGGATGCGATGGATGTTTAATGTTTTAGCATTTTTCATATGTTTTAATGCTTAATGTGATGATGTTTTATGATGATTAGGATGATTATGATGCAAATGATTATATAATGATGATGTTTGATGATTATGATGTGAATGATGATGTTAATGCTTAGTTATGACTATGATGTGAATGCTTAATGTGATGATGTTTTATGATGATGTTAATGATTATGATGATGATGTTGTGATGAGAATGATGTGAATGATTTTTTCATTATGGTATAATGATGCATGATGTAACATTGGGTTGTGTTTTGGTTGTTAGTTTCCATGTGCATTGTTTTTCATAGAAATTAAAGTGATTGTCATGATAATGTTAGGAGTATGTGATTAGTTGTGATAAAGGAATGGCTGAGCTAACCTTAGAAGACCCCATGTCAACTGAGTGTTGCCTACATAGCCCCTGTTTTAAGGGCCTCAAGCCAATGTAGTTCTCCCAAAAGGGAGGAAAAGGTCAAAGTGGAAAACAGGTTGGTTTGGTCATGATGATGGTTTAGCACTTCCCATATGTCTGATGGTACATGTGTGAAATGATGAGGGTAACAGTATTTTCCATATTGTGTGATGGTGTATGATATAACATTGGTTGGTTTTTCATCCCTAGAAAGTTTCCATATTTGGTGATGGATGTATGCTAAAAATGAAATGAGTCTATTTATGCTTCAGCAAGTAATGGTTTATGCTTGACATAAATTACGTGGTCGATAGTTTCCATGTTTATTGGTTTCCATAGAAACTAGTGTGAATAGGGTATGAGAACGTTAGTGGTCTAAAAAGGGTTGGGTTGGTTTGGTTGGAAAATGATTTGGTTGAATGTGACAAAGGTATGTAGGAAGTGAAAGGCATTTTTGCCCTTTCATTGATAAGGACCATAATGATAGCATAGGTAGGGGGTTTTTAGAAACAAAATCCCCATTCATGCATTACGTCATTGACCATTGGTTGTGTTAGAGAGGTAATCGAATCACTTTGACATTAAAATGAGCTCAAAATCCCTTGAGTAGGTGATGTGATATGTTAGGATAAGGTAACCCCTTTTAGTAAGGATAACTTTGCCCCTTTTTAGAGGAGACCCTGAGAATGACTACAAGTCAAGTCCATGACCACCTTTTTTTTGGTAGACTGATCAATGCGAGAAGTCTACGTAGAGATGTCATTTTGTTTTGTGGTCATTTGTGAAGCTGATTGATGCGGGAAGCTTCTGAGAGAGTGATATTTGTAGCAAGATTTTTAGGTATAGCCATCCTTCAAGGGAGTGGTCTATATTTTGCTTTATATGTTTGAGGGCTTTGAATAGCTATCCTTTGAGGGAGAAATCTATTAGCTACAACACTAATGATGCAGCTGTCCTTCGAGGGAGTAGTCTGCATTTAGAGTTTTATGACCTTTTGATATTTTGTCTGACATCCCCATTTTTTTTATTTTTTATTTTTTTGATAGAATTTTTAGTCATGGACAAGACTATAGAAGTTTAAGGGTTCTCTTTTATTAGGACAAAGCATTCATACTTTATAAAAGGGTTACATAGTGTTTGTTTAGGGGAAATAGGGTTGAAAGGAATGAGGATTAAAATGATAGGGATTACTCAAGGGATGAGCTCAAGTTAAATGTCAAGTGAATGAGTACTTGACTAACAGTAGAATGGTTGTAGATGCAAGGCATTAAGGGGCTCAAGTTTTGGTCATTCATCGAGAGAAGATAGATGATAAGTCCCTGACCCATACTTGTGCATGATGATGTAAGGTTTGAGCCAATTAGGAGAAAACTTACCTCATTTACTTTGTTCCATATTGGTCACATGTTGGTTTTCTTTGAGGACAAGGTCTCTAATTTTGAAATCTCATTCTCTCATATTTTTTTCATAAGCATGTTTGATATGATTTTGATAGATATGGAGATGGTTAAGGGCAGCAAGACGACGTTCATCAAGTAACTCAAGTTGAGCTAAGTGATCTTGATGAAAGTCATCATTAGAAAGAATGTCATGTAAAGAGATGCACAAAGAAGGTATCTAGACTTCAAGAGGTAGGATAGCCTCTATTTCATACACTAGAGAGAAAGGTGTAGCACTCGTAGAGGTTTGGATGCTAGTGCGGTAGGCCCACAAAGTGAAGGGAATGTGAATGTGCCAATTTCTTCTAGTGCCATTGACCACCTTCATTAGAATTTTGGTTAAGATTTTGTTGGAAGCCTCGGCCTACCCATTTGCTCATGGGTAGTAAGGCGAAGAGAAGTTGAGCTTGATGCCAAATGAGTCACAAAGTTTCTAGATAGTTTTGTTTTTGAATGATTTGCCGTTATCAGTGATGATTTTGTGAGGTACACCAAAACGATAGATGATGTGGGTGTTGATGAAGTCGATAATTTTGTTAGCCTTTGTGGAGATGAGGGGAATAGCTTCCACCCATTTAGTGAAATACTTAGTTGCAGTGATAATGGACTGATGTTGAAGAGATGAATGGGGGTTAATCTCACCGATTAGATCTAAGCCCCATTGTGAAAAGGGCTAGAAATCCTGAGCAACTTGTAGAGCGTGGCTAGGGGCATGAAGCAAGTTAACATGTTGCTGGCATTTGATGCAATGCCGAACATAGTCACTACAGTCTTGGTGAAGAGTGGGCTAATAATAGCCTAGGTGAAGGATGCACTTGGCAACCGAGTTACCATTGAAGTGTCCACCACAAATCACGTCATGGACCTGTTTAATGGCTTGAGATGCTTCAATGGAGGTTAGACATCGAAGAAGGAGGCTGTCGAAACCTCTTTTACAGAGAAGACCCCCTAGCATGGTATATCGAGCCATACTTTTGATGAAAGCTAATCATGCATTGCTAGAGAGATCGGGAGGGATGATAGAATGAGATAAGTAGTCCATAAGTTATTTATACCAAACATCCCGTGGACTAGAGTCAATGGTGTTGATGAGGTTGATGTTGGTAGAGATATACGAAGGCAAGGCCACACGATGCACTGTGACATAAATTCTTGATGAAGATGATGACGATGGAATACGTGAGGTGAGAGAAGCCATGGTGTTAGCAAACTTATTTGTAGATCGAGAAATAATTTGCAAGAGGTAATGGTCGAAAGATGCTAGCAGGGTGTTAACACGGTATTTGTACCTTTGCAAAATTTCATTTTTACAAAGATATGATCCGTTGATTTGATTGACGAATAGTTATGAGTCATCGAAGATGTTGATGGTCTTGATGCTTAAGGAAAGGGCGGTTTGAAGTCCCAAAATTAAACCTTCATATTCAGCCATATTATTGGTACATTCAAAGTCAAGTTTGAAAGACAGGGGCATGGGCTCACCCTCGTGCGGGATGAGAATGACCCCCACACCTCCACCGAGTTTACATTTGGATCCATCGAAGAACATTGTCATTTGATATAAAATGTCATCAGTAGAGAGTGCGGTGATAGATTTGTCAGAGAATTCACAATGAGAAGGTTGGTTGTCAAGTAGAGGGGCACTAGCTAGTTGGACAGCGATTGTTTGCCCCTTTATAGATTTTTGTTGGATGAACTCCAAGTCAAACTCATAAAAAATCATGAGCCAACGAGCCATACGTTGGTTTTGGTATGGCTTGGAATGCATGTATTTGAGGGGGTCAGTGTGAGTGATGACATAGGTTTTGTGATTAAGAAGATAATGACAGAGTTTGGTAGCGGTAAAGATTAATGCCAAATAGAGTTTTTTGGTATGAGTATACCAAGTTTCATAATTGACGAGTGTTCGGCTTATATAGTAAACTGCCTGCTCATGGTGTTGCTCATCTATGTCCACGATCATGGCACCTAACGAATGATTTATTGCTAAGATGTAGAGGTAGAAGGGTTGGTCGTCTTTTGGTGGAATAAGGACTAGTGGAGAGACAAGATAGCATTTAAGGGATTTAAAGGCCTCTTGGCAGTCCTTATCCTAATGAAAGGAGACATCCTTCTTGAGGAGGTGATGAAAGGGTTGACATTGGTCAAAAAGTTGTGAGATAAAGCGACAAATAGATTAGAGCTTCCCTTGTAGACTGTGAAGTTGCTTTAGATTGGTCGGTGGTGGCATCTTGAGTATAGCTCAAATTTTAGTGGGATCTATCTCAATGCCATGGAGAGAAACAATGAACCCCAAGAGCTTCCCTGAGAGAACTCCAAAGACGCATTTCTTAGGGTTAAGGCAAACATTATACTGAAGAAGGTGAGTGAAGATTATTTTGAGGATGGTTAAATGGTCATGATGAAGCTTAGATTTGCCTAGTAGGTCATCCACATAGTCCTCCATGATTTTGTGGAGGAGATCATGAAAAATGTAAGTCATGACACGATATGTGGCACCTACATTCTTTAGGCCGAAAGGCATGACCTTATAGCAAAAAGTCCCCCATGGAGTGATGAAGGTAGTCTTGTGTTGATCTTCTAGAGCAATCAAGATATGGTTATACCCTAAAAACTTGTCTATGAGTGATAGCATCTCATGATCGGCTGTGAGATCAACTAGTTGGTCAATGTTGGGTAGAGGAAAATCGTCTTTTGGACAAGTTAGGTTAAGGTCATGAAAGTTAGTGCAAATTCAAATCCCCCCAATTGCTTTGGTGATATGGATGATATTAGACACCTATTACAGATAATCAATGGGTTGGATGAAGGAGACAGAGAGAAGACGTTGAAGCTCTTCTTTGACAAGGATCGTAACTTGAGGATGCATCTTGCAAAGCTTTTGCCTGACAGGCTTAGTCTCTAAGTTTGTGACAATGTTATGAATGGCAATGTTAGGGTCGATGCCAGGCATGTCGCTATAAGTCCAAGCAAAGGCTTTGCTATGGTCTAAAAGGAATTTGGTGTAGTCAATTTATTCTTGGGCATCTAAAGACTGACCAATCTTTAAAATGTGAGGAACATCAAAAGATGGAAGGTTAATGTCAATGGTTGATTCATTTAACATAACCTACATTTTGGAAGGAAGGGAGCATTGAATGAAAGAGTCATCGGCACCCATGTAGGTGAGAATGACATGATCATCTACGCATTGGACAGTGTTGATGGTTGTAGATTCACCGTCTATCATGTTTGGATAAATGAGAGGGAGAGACTTGAAAACCCCACCTAGTTGATAGGTTAGGTGTTCTAAGTGGATGGTGTTTATGCAAAAAAAAACTAGGAGGGATGGAAACCACCTACTCTGTAGGTGAAGATGGGAGAATAGGTGAGTTTGGAGGTGATTAGTCTATGATAGGTTTGGGGTGAGGGTTTTTAGAAGTTTTGATAGGTTCTTCAAAACCTAGGCCATGTTGCTTCTTGGCATTCTTTATGGCTTCATCATTTGGTGGTTCGATGGGTTGGTGAGAGCCTTGTTCGTAGCACCCAAAGCCAAAGCCTTTCCATGCACACCTATAAAGATAGGTATGAGCAAAGTCCAGATTGCCAAGAAAAGAGAAGTTGGATGTGAACAGTTGAGGTGTGGAGAGAGGATTCCCATCAGTGGGAGCTCAATCTAGCCCTCCATAGATGAGTTTTGTTTGAAGATTAGGAGGACCATAAGGGACAACCATTCTGATACGATGGTCATAGCTAGGACTGTGATGAAGTTGTCCATACTCTTGAGGAGTCTGTAACATGTCCAAGGTGAGTAAACGACACTCCCCAAGTGAAAGTCGTTGAAAGATATCTTCCATGGGGTCTTTTATTGTCACTTGAGGAGGTGGTGTAGGTGTAACCACTGTTTGCATACTATTTGAAGCTTCCACGAGTGGAGGCAGTGTTTAGGTCAATGTCTTGAGAGGAATGAGAATGTCATTTAGTCGATAAGTCATGTTTCACATCTTGAAAGGGGATGGGTCTATGCGAATGACATGGACTTGACCGTCGTGTTCAAATTTAACACAACAGTGCAGTATAGAAGGGACACAGGCCATGGCACAGATCCAAGGTCATCCTAATAACATGTATTAGAACTCTCCCTCAATGATATAAAAGAGCTCTGGGACTATTCGTGGACCAACACGAATATGTAAGATGATGATGCCAATGGTAGTGGCAGTGGTGTCATTAAAGGATCGAAGGATTGCATCAGTTTTTGATACGCAATTTTTTGGGAGGGCCAATTGGTCATAGGCATGGGTAGAAATAATATTAATGATAGTCCCCCCATCAATAATAATGTGCTTAATGTGAGTTTGATCAATGTAGGCTGTAATGAAAAGGGCAGCGTCCTGATCTTTCAAGTTGGAGGTAGGAATTTTAGAATCGCTAAAGGTAATAGAAGCAATGGGGGATAATGATTGGACTAAGGCAGCTAGTGGTTAGGGGTCCTTGGGCTAGACCTCCATTGCCTGTAAGGCTTTGATTAGAGCTTGATGATGTTGTGGGGAGCTTTGAATGAGGTCATATAAGGTCATCTTGATGGGAGTTTGGTGAAGTTGTTTCACCATGGAATCATGGATTGTCTCTGAAGAACTAGGTTGGGATGTACCCAGGATAGAAATTTTGGGTTTTGGTGGTTGAGGAGGTTTGACGAATGGGTAGGTCCAAGGAATAGCAGATTTTTCTTTTACCTTATCCTTTTGTGACCTAGTGGCAATGTGGATGGTGTTAATTTCAAAGAGAGGAGGTAAAGGAGGTGAAGGGACCATAGTCTGTTGATGAGATGTTGATGAGGGTGAGGAAGTTTGAGAGATATGAGAAGGTGTCAGAGGTCTATCGATAGTATCCTCAAGAAGAAGGGTGTCTTTTTCCATGTATTAGTAAATGATAACCTTGAGGGCACAACAATTGTCGGTATCATGTCTCGGAGTGCAATGATATAGGCAAATTTTAGTGTCATCAAATCATGACAGTTTTGATCTGAGAGGTTAAAATGATTTAATAAGTGGAAGGGTTATGCTAAAAGTTTGCAAAAGTCGGTGCAGTATTAAAGCATATGAACCCACTAAGGGGTCCGTGCTTGTTGATGGACTAGGTGTTGATGACTTTTGCTTGGGAGGTGTTGAAGGAGACTTCTATACCACCTTTTGGGTTGGTGGTGTGGCCACATGTGTAGATGACACTTTCTTTGTGAGGGGTGCCGAATTGTTTAGAGGAGGTATGTTTTTGGTGGGCAAAGGGAGTAATGGAGGCAACTTGTTTTGGTTAAGGGTTGGAGTAGGGAGTACTCCTATTATGGTAGAAGGATGAGGGTCCAAAATGGAGGGCAATGATGATGGTGGAGGAAGATTTCACCACCGTGTCTTAGTAGCCTTCTTTGGTTTAGTTTGAGGACTATTATTGGGTGAGGCAAGGTTCAAGTCTACCTTCACTTGTAGGTGAGTGAGGTTAGGTATGTGGCAAACTCTGAGGGTTTTAATTGGTTTTGATAAGGTGGATGTTTGTGAGGGTTTAGGTCTTGATGTGGATGGTTGAGCTTTTGAAGGTTTGGAAATAGAAGCCTGGTCTTTGTTGGAGACTTTTGTAGATTTTGTCATAGGAGGGTCGACAGCGCGAGATGAGATGAGATGTGCAAGGTGAGGAGCTTTGAGTCGCTCCCATAATGCCTC